>JBAPGN010000175.1:0-33443 GCA_037355405.1 Vitis amurensis
TTATGGGAGATTCGATTTCTCATTTATTCTTTGGCCACATGCCTCGAAAGACTCTCCAAAATAACATGAGTTGGATCTATGCTCTTAAACAACATCACCCATATGCAACAGGCATTAGAGTACTTAGAAATGACATGAGGTATCGGATCCATAGCTATCTTGTGATTATGAGTAGGACTATCTTCTAGCATTTCTTTGATCATATTACTCATGGTTTTACCTTATATACAATAAAGCATATGAGGTCTCGATATGAACTAGTCTGAGTTGATATCAGTATCAACATACCTTCTGATTAATTCTAATTAGTAAATATGTAATAGATCAGGAAAATCCTCTCGAATAATCTTATAAACTGATACACCTCTCTAAAAAAAGAAGAGGTATTACACAATCTTTAAGGATATATCCGCAATAATGCGCACATATGGAAAGTAATGAGAACCATATCTACCGATCTCACTTATGTTCTCACTACCACAAGAGTTGCGAGATAGTCTGTCGTCTTTCTCATTATCTCGTATTTTGCAGGTAGTCTTTGAGCACACAATTGAAAAATAAGGATTTCGGATCTCTTATACTTTAATGTGAATATATATGAACGCTATTGGAATACAAACACCTTCATCTTGCAGACTAGTGCCCGTGTTAATCTGAGAGAGAGAGAAATGAGCTTCGTACATATTGCATAATTTCGCTTTGTGTACACGTCTTACTCCTATTATTATATAGACAGATTTCACGAGGAATAGTTAATAATACTACTGTGATTAGTGGAGCATCGTGAAGCGTTCCAACCTATTCTCTTCGGTTCCATGTCCTTTAAAAATAAAGAATGCGCTTTTGGTCCATTTTGGACGAGACATCATATATCAGGATACAGTATTGTATTGCAAGATAAACGGTATCCTCCAAAGCGAAGAGATTTAAGATAGGGATACCTCATTCAACCTTAAATTAGTCTTGTGGATCTCGTATTTGGTATGGAGGGTCATTAAATAAGGATACCTTAGCCATTTGGAATTAAGACCCATATCAATATATTTTAATTAGTGCTAGCTGGTTCTTTTACCTCATATGTAGTGGGATCTGAGGCATTAAACCCTTTTTGCGTTTTAATGAATACTTGGTTTATCGTAGGGAGTCGTGATGATGATATGCGTTATGTGGATTCATCGTTGTTATGCGATATAGGGTTATTCAAAGTCATCAATTTATATTGGTGAGAGTATAATTGGCCAGGAATATGTTATCAACCTCTTCTCACGCTAACTGTGGCCAACACATAGAACGCTACACTCCTCTAAAATTGCCTCATCTATGGTATATGGTATTCATTATCCGAATCAGATGTGAAACACTCACATGTACCCTTTGTTTAAGATATGAGACATCTTGCGATAAGAATATGGTATCAGAGATACTAAGCCCACTAAATTATGCTTGGCTTGAGGTAATATATAATATAATTTCCTATACGCACGCTTCACTGTATTATTTATCGCACATATTTTTCTACATCGGGCAAACAATATATTGTAGAATGAATTATAGTTATTACTTTTCCTATTTCTTTATGTTCACTAGAGTCCTGTGAAGTAAATTCCTTCTCACTTATCGTTCGTGCCTGAGAAGGTTAGCGAACGAAAAGTAATCCCTGTGCCCATTGATTGTTCGTTTTTCTCATCACATTATAATATTGAATCATTCTGCTTTATTTAGTGCTAAGATCTCTGTTTTATTTGCAGTGTTCAGATTGAGCCATTACTAATAGCGAACTGAAATAGAACCGCATATTTATTTTGGCAACTGTTACGAGAAGTGAGACAAACAAATAACACTGAATGGAGAGATGAATAATAGGACAGAGCAAAACCTTAGGCATATCATGAAAACACAATAAGACTATAAACACCCATGACCTAATGCTTCATATCACCTCATATGGGTCAAATAACATATTGTACCTTTAACATTTTTTAGCAACCCTCATCTCAATAGCCTTCCAAAATAAGGGGGTCCACGAAATGTGATTAGGAAACGTTTGACTAAAGAATCCTAGCCAATCATGTGACGGTACTCATCCCCATACATCTTGCAATCCTTATTCAAAAAACGACAATAAAGACACAAGTTCCGTCGCTGTCAAAGCTGAGCGAATATAGGGAAAAAATTCATTGGTGAATAGTAGCATAGGTCCTTCACTCAGCGTAATTAGCCAGCATGCTGTACCCGCTTAACGGACTCGTTATATATTGTTGTAGATCTGAGTAACCGGGTAGCATAACACATTGTCGGCATCGAATTAAATAACTCAGTTGTTGTGAGCCTAAATACCCTCATAGTAACAATTAGACTTCGTGAAGGATTGCTTCATTCGTGAGACTTGTGATTGGGTATGAGCCCAGCTGTTAAGACAGTAAGACAAGAGTCATGATATATTAGGTAGAGTTTATGTGCGAGAAATTCTACTTTATTTATATTATTCTAATGATTGCTTCTTATCGTTCATTGTATCGATGCACATAGACCACTCCTTATTCTGTACCCTTTATACCTATTCTGTTATAAATTGGGCTATTCCTTAATCTTTGTTCCCAAGCAAGCTGGAGTTACTTAGCGCCCATTACTATATATCTGCTTTGTTTGTGTTCACAATTAGAGTTCCCACATTCGATTCTATTTTCTAGCAGGAGCCGGTTCGCATCGAAGATCTACAGTTATGGGTTCACTGGCACATGTTAGTGATAAGCTCGCAAGGCTTATAGACACTGACTTGGTAATCTACCGGCTATATTCAGAATATATGCATGTGTATCTCACAATCATTTATTTCTACACACAGATTAGATTAGTTATTATGTAGCGTATCTACATCTCAGATAATATATTGTGAGCCATCGTATTGTGATTGGTGGGCGTTAAGACGATATATCAGAAACAGTACTGACGTTTATCTCTCAATGTTGCGAACTGAGTGCTACCCGTTACTTGTTGAGTTCATGAGTATTACAATAGTGTCAGAGTATATATGCACTCTTAACGGTGCAGCTCATTGAGCGGATAGTTCGAAGAATCGATACCCTTCCAATCTATTCATGCGATGCGCCAAACTCAAGACACAATATATGTTACATTCCGCATATCTAGTATCGTCTCAATATCTTTTGTTCTTGATACAGAAATATATGGTCCCACAAACTAATCATGCATAAAGTTAGCACACTATGACCTTTTGAACTCTAGTCAAGATAGATGATTCGTGTCAAGCACGAGCCCTAGAGTAACTCTCATTACTAGAGTTCACCCTATCCTCGGCTATCATTAGTCAATTATTGTTATTTGAGGTTAGTGTAAAATTCCCAATACATACTTAAATATGTTAATACAATTTCTATAATATGATATTAGTATTGACTCATTATTTAGATATGAAACACTTAGCTAATGATATCTATCATTAATGGAGTGTTATTTAATTAATTGTATGAATAAAGATTAATAAAAAATGTGGTCCCTTATGAGTAGAATACTCTAAATTAATTGTAATAGGATTGAGAAAAGACTACAATGAGAGTATATTAGAATATCATTAAAAATATTTTAAATCAATAATATAAGACACATTATGTAAAATGTTCATTAAAACATTTAAAACATAAGGTTAAATCTTGAAATTAAGATATGTCATATATATAATTTAATTATATTGTAGTATAGACAAAGCTCAATTAGAGTAATATGCGAAATATTCTAATGTTAGGTACACTAGGATTCAGTATGAAGAAGTCTACATTAGATTAAGGTTTGAATTAAAGCTTTTTACACTCATGATGTAGACTTAATCGAGACATTCATAGTTTAACTATGTGAGTGAGTGATACTTAGAAATATCATCGAATTGTGAATAATTTAAGAAAGTCAATCAGACTCTGAGAAACAAATAATACTCGTTGTAATAAATATTTCTCTAATTTTTATTACTATGTTATCTATATCTAGTTCACTGATAGCAACTTTGCTCACTCACTCTGGACACCTGAAATCTTAAGTTTTGTGAGAACATCAGTCAATATAGTAGGTGCACGCGAAATAGTTAATTACTCCTACTAGAGTGTCATGCATATGTAGATACACGCATACTACACAAGCATCAAAAAAATTAGAGGTATAGCCTGTGTCGAGTCTATCAGTGTTTGTGGATATCTGGACTGCTAATGCGTGTGCACATTGAGATATGGGTATCAAATCTTTGTGTGCGATGTATAGGGCCTACCCGATGATATACTAGAGTTCCAAATCTTCAATGAGACTGATAGGTATCCGGCATAGAGATGACAATAGTGTTTTTAACTTAGAAAACCATACAGATACATCGAGATATCAGACCGGGGCTTACACTTTAATTCAGGATAAAGTATTGTAGGCCATTATTAATTAGTTAATTAGTAAATATCAATGACGAAAACAGCCAAATTGGATTAAGCGAATAGTACCATAGCTTAATGCCTACTCGAGTCGTATCCACAAAAAGAACCCCATATAGGATCATCATATGATCCATCGCGTCGTCAATAAAAAAAGATTGTACATAAATCGCCAACTCTAATGGGATGAAACCTATTATACAATTAATCCACTTGCTATCTGATGTTAACTAATGACTTATTACATTTTTTACCACTTATTATTCAGTGAACACGGATGCTTGATGATTTCTTTTCTTCACCATTACCCAAAAGAAAGGATCTATGTGTGAGATATCACTATAATACCTACCCACACCTCATCTCTTTATTCATCTACACCACTAAAGATCCTCAGAAATATGAGTCGGTACAAAGATCATAAGATACAGACAACACTGTTGCACAATATACAACTATTTAGATAGTATATACGAGTTATCTTACTGCTAATGAACTATGTCCTCCATTTCTTATTTGCTGTGACGCCATGCGAGAGTTTATTAAGAATGAAACACTATACCGAAATTATGCTTTGGCTCGATGAGGTTATACTGGTGAGTGCACGCATTGTGTGTTAAATCTTATTGACACAGTGAGTACTTAATAGTCTCTTTTGCGCGCACTTAGTCTGAAACAAGAACTTATCGAGGTTATCAGTAAGGCACTTCTACTACTTCAAGTTCTTGTGCTCCTCCACTGTATGATATGCACGTAACCTTATCGTGTGCCTGTGATATATGATTATATGTAGCCTGAGTGTCCCGCTCGGTTTACTCTCATATAATCCACACATAATATATAGAGGGAAACATGAGCTGCTGTGGCTTATCGTTGTCGTAGAGACTCAGACATAATTCCTAAGAGCCATGGAAACTATATAAAAAAATAGATAAATATAAAATAAAAAATTAAATGGGTTGAAGAAAGAAGGACAAAAAGGAATGCTTTTTATTTGCAACCGGTATCTATCATTTTATGCTCACGCGATGCGCACCAGCGAAATAAATTTAATCGTGATGTCATTAAACTCATATGTGATCTATCCTTCTCCACGTACATTCATGATTAATAGTGAGGTAGTGAATTGGTGAATAAGATATATTACCACTCAGAAGTGGTTTAACTCATATATATGCAAGCAGCACATCACTTTTTTTTTTCATAATCCATGTCGTCGCAGTTAGCAACATAAGCCACTAACTCCGTTCGTGTGTCACATCCAAATAGTAGATGAAAGTAACTCCACGAAATCTAGTGGTAGAGAGTGCCTTAGAACTAGGAATATGTGATTGTAGACTAAAACCACAATTTTAGGTGATAGTATAACTTTATTATTGACTATTGCCTCTTGTAACCTATAGATAGTATCGGTGACATCACACACGATCGACGCACCACTGGTTTAGTTTGAACAAATAATCCACCGCATACGATGGAGAAAGAGAAAGAGAGCAATAGGCTTCATCCGGCAAGTTACTATTATGCAAGCTTCCGTATTCTGTGCACTATTTAAGGTGTGTAATATCAATAGTATTATCTAGAAGTCTTGATTCTTAATCTCCATTGAGTATAGCATAGCTCTGTCATTCTTAACTTAAGAACTCCGCCATCGGTACGTGAGGTATATGTTGAGTTCTTCGGAAGCAAGCACCTAGCTCGGATATCCTCAGATCGAAAGACACGGTATTCAAGTCATTCTACTACACGCAGATATTGACTTACCACAGAGCGTGAAAAGCGATGTTATGACTATATAACAAAACACTAGAATCTCTTAATGACGTAATCAACAAGTATAAGCGACTCTAAGAAACGTGTCTCTAGACATGACAAGTAACATGCTGGAGCTTAGCACGCTACTCGCACAAGTATGGGCTCCGCACAACTCTTTAGCTAGAGATAGTTCGGGTATATATAATACAAACTAGAGCTCAATGCTATAGACGAATATATACACAACATACGAAGAACATGCTTAAGATAATCACTAAACTGTGATAATGCACAAGTAAGCACTCTCCGAAGTTGACAACAATACCAACAGCTACCATCATCGGAGCGTGCATGCTCGCCACAGCAAGAAGTTTTGCGCAAAAGGGGTTGATGCAATTATGCCAATAGTTCATGCACCGATTACATATACCAAATTAAATGGTATCTTGAGTTGTTTAGACCTCCATATCTATGTGCCTCACCTCTTTAATGATATCCAACTCGCTCATACGGAACTATTATTTCCCTTAATCTCTCATCCTTCTACACAATGAGGCTGATATGTATAGATAATACCGAAGAGCTATAACACTTATTTTGGTTGGAATGAGAACTCTATAGTTATAGTTCAACAATTTTTTTATTTACATCAATCACTCTGCCCACCTGCGAGTGCGCAGTGAGCCATAGTAGACATATACTGCCGCCTCCTTATATTAAAATATAAGTTACGCTCTTGTCTGATTTATGTAGTTTATATTATGTTTAATTCTTCATTTTATTTTATTTTGGATTAATGATACTCCATTTCATTTGGTTAATTCTGATTAAGTTAATGAATTTCATATCCTCTCATATCTCCTTGTTATGATCAATTTATTATATTACTGTGAGAATGTTGCTCAGATTAGAAAAATCACAGATAATAGTAGAAGACAAAAGTGCGAAGACATTCTAGGATCCCAGAAGAGAACATGATCATATATAACCGCTATAGGCTTTTCTAACAGCAGGAGGATAATAATCTGTAGAAGTACATCCAGTTTAAGAAAATAAAAAAAAAGTTTTCAATAATTTATAATATGCACCCTCATCGTGAGACCTAACTCTTTTAAAAGGAAAACATCTTTTTATTGTTCACGATAGCAGTGAGCTTATGGTGAGAATAAAAAATTCTTAATCTTCGTTTCATTTTAAGCCACAAGCTTCTACTGTAATCTCAGTAATTAGAAGTAAACTAAACTACTATATTGGAAAAATATATGAAGGGATATTCTTAGCTCACATTCAACATCACCATTAGCGCAAAATACGTATCTAGATGTCTGCAAATAGAGGATTAAATAGAAATGCCTCGCAATAAATGGTTATTCGGAGATTATATTAACTATTAAGATAGCAGGTAAATTTTCATGATTTTTATTTCCACTATTATTTATTTAAGAAATTGGTTGTTGTCATTTGGAATGTCAAATTCCTTTTGGGATTTTCCTTTATTTGGGTTAAGTGGTTCTCCAAGCTCTTCCCCACGGAGAGAAGGAGAATGACACCTAAATTGGTCCTCCAAGCTCTTTTCCCCTGAGAGAATGAGGAAACCGTTTAGTTTGAAAAGGAAAGTTCAAGGATAAGGAATATGAAAGATATCCTTATTTGGCAAAGGAGTCTCAATTCAAGTAATAAATAAAAGTTTTGAAAATTCTTATGATGAATAATTTATTTTAAGATGGTTACCAAATTATCTTAAAATCTCTCTTCCAAAATATTAAGTGGGAGCGACCTATAGGCAAGCCCATAGCCTCCAAGATCAAGCGCATATTTCGAGTCGTTTCGACGGCGACCACTGCACCAAATACCTAACACGTGGCTGTAGAGGTATATAATAGGGTCTAACGCAATCCTCAGCTAAAGCTAAATGTATTTGCTAATTATAAAGACTCATTACTACGCATGGTTTGTTAAACTCCGTGCGCGTAGAAGAGCCAATAATAAGGTTTTCATGAGGTGATCTTGAAGCCGCCTATCGCAAGTACAGACTATCATCTCCACTTCGTTTTAACAATTGATGACATAGAGATTCTTGTTGTAGCATCAGTTAGACAAGTCTCAAATTACATATACAGTCGGTGTGACACGGAATGGATCTCAGAGGAATATAACCGAGTCTCCCACTTACATGGCTAAGGCTAAACATATAAGGTATGTTGTCAATGCCTTTAGTGAGTGACAAACGCCAATGTTGTGCACATGACCCAGATCGCAGTATAACTAAATGCCAAGAGCAAGTCAGTGCATAATACCGTATCTCACTGGTACAAATAACATAATAAGTGAAATGAATAGAAGTCCCATGAAGCTTTTAGTCTTGAGTGAGACTTAAGAGTTCTATATCCCTAAACTTAGGAGTTGGGAGCCATCTCCGAACAATAGCGCGGTTAATCACTCACGTTCAAATTGATGAAAGCGACTTTCTTATTCAAGTCTTTGGGCTTGAATTATAAACTAAAGCCCAGAGTAATATGTCACTCTTTGTGCATCCGCTCAACTCTATCCTTCTTTATCTCAAATGCATGAAAAATTATATATTTTTTCTTATTATGGATATCATGTCGTTTAGACTGTCTACCACCACTTTGTATCTTTTTGCGTCCTTAATATATGTGCAACCTAATTTTAGACATCACGAGCGATAACTCATATTTGACCACCGTATAGACTATCCACCAATTTCAATATGAAGTATAGATGTTGTGTTTGTACAGATATTTTATTGATATCCCTTTGTTAAGAGAGAATTGAGAGCAACCTTCAGTACATAAATAGACAAGAGCTAACAACACCCATAATACTAAGTGCTCATAAAGTAGGAGACCACAATAAACACAGAGATACAGACACTTCAGTCTGTCATATTTAGGTGTAGTGATCATTTAAGCTCAAGTATTATCTCAAAAACAGTCTCGATTAGTGCAGATATGCCTGATTGCTATTTTTATCGCAATGTTTGGTAACATTATCGATGCTTTTCGATTTATTGAGTTTTAACTGATGAATTACTTTTCCTTTATTTTAGCTTCTCGTTTAATTTCGCATTGTGTTTTTATTAGATGCAACAATAAATTCTCACCTAGACACCTTATATTTGTCACCAATACGTTAGTTATATCTCCATTTAATTATAAGAATGTTTTATCTTTATTAGCAGTGTGGGTAGAATACTCTGGCTCGGTTTATATTATTGTCATAATCTCTTTCCAATTATAGTGAAACTAGCTCTTATATTTCTTTTTTTTTTTATAACCTATTGATAGTTATACTATTGTATTAACTATATCCCCACCAAGCGGTTTTTTAATTATTAGCGATAGACGAGACAACAACACAAGTCTATTGCCCGTGAACCATCCTCATGGTATCACTTACTAATATAAAAGTTGCAAAGCGATTAATTAGATCACTAGATGCGCGTCACTCAAGCTAGAAACCACTAGATCGATCTTAGTCTATTTAAGATTACATTAAATTAAACAAATCAGTCTTTTCATCCTATTCGTTAAAGGATCACTTACATGATTTCTTTTCCTCGAGGAGGCGCGTGGAGTAAAACATAAGTGTATCCTCATATAATATATAATCTTAAATAACAACGAAGTATCCATCAATCTCTTTACCAAGAAGTTATACTACTAAGACGAACCACTTCAGTAGTGGTCGACTACCCACATAAATTGATGCGTGAATACAAATTAATTGCATTATTTTCGCTAAGCACCCCTCCTACACATGCCCCTTCAAATGCTGAGATGGTGAGTTCACCGTGAAGCAAACCAACTTCAATTAATTGTAATTCCAATGGTAAGCCAATTGACTCTAAGAGCTCATGAGCAAATCGCACACTCTGAACAACTTCATTTGAAATAGTTTCAAACTCTATTACACTTTTAGGTTGGATAAGTCTACGTTCTGATCCATGAGTGTTTGGTCTTTATTTGGACTCACAAACACATCATGATAGAGTTATCATTTTTTCTGAGAAACTGAATGACTGTTTCACATTAAACAAAGTGAATACCCATAATCTCTCCAAGCTACCAAGTGATAGAATCGTGGCACGAAACGATACACCTGCGCTCCAGTCAACATACACTGAGAGTCTTATTACTACGATATCTATTTCGTAAACAAAGTGAGAAAAATAATATCTTATGAGAATTCTTCTTAGATTTCTATGTATATTAAACTAATTATCAGTATCATATATTACATTACTTGTATCACTTATACATCTTTCTTTCATTTTATTTTATTGTCGGCTTTGTTATATTTCCTTTTCCTATAGATGAATCTAAAACTCCAGAGTATATATTTTCACAGGTCGAAGTAAGAAAGACACTTTGAATATTTTTCTATTTACTTTTATCGGAACAAAAATATCGGATGTATCGATATATAGGGAAATATTTGATACACGAAACACGATCTCATAGATATATATAATCTTCATATTAGATATTAAATTGATCTTGTTCGGGAATCAAAGAAAGATGTTGAAAATGGCTCTTATGCTGTGACTTGGAATACTCCTTTCTCTGTGGAGGAAAGGAATAGCAATTTATTCCTATGGAACACTTAGGAACAAGAAGATTTAATTGGAAATATCGACAAATTCTTGCGGAGTCAAAGACAATGAAAAAGAAAAGATCAACCTGTTCCATCTTCATCTCTATCGAATTTGAGATATCAGAATAAGTGATAAGTACATAATCAACGGTCAGGTCCACTTACTTTTCAATTTTGTTGATTTCTAATCATATAATGATTTGATGGGAAAATAATGGAAAATAAGAATATTTGGCGATTCAAGAGACGACTTACATTATTCATTATAAATTTTAAACAACTCATTCCAACTTGTATAACTATAATTAGTTATACTAATAAACTCATTATAATGATGAACTTCTTATAATTATACTATACATTTGGTATTTCTTTTCTTTGATTACAAATACTCAAACTAATATCTACATCTCTCCGCTCGAAAATATGAATACTACGACTGGAGTTTAATGAAAAAAGTAAGAAACAAAGCCCCTTATCGGATTTAGAACCGAATGACTTACTCCTTACCAGGCCGTTACTCTACCACTGAGTTAAAAGGCCATTGATTCTCAATCACTGAAATTGGTCATATGCACGAAGAATATATTCTATGTTATATATATCTATGAATGTATATATTCATACAAATAATACATAAAGTACATGCAGTAAATCTAATGCCCAGTGGTCATTCAGGACACGAATAAATTTTATTACCTAGCAAGTATCGGCGCTAGAATGAGTTATATATTGGATTGATAAAGTCAATTGCATTAACTGTTCAGACCAACCCCAATTGCTTTTTGAATGATCCCTCAGAACAAGAACTTAGACTTGATGATACATGTACCTAACTAATTCGACATTAGATCCCAAGATAGTTCATGAATTCATGTGAGAAGAAGACTCGACTTGTTCCCCCCGCGAACCAAATTCTTAGAGAAAAAAGAATTTTCGATAACTTATTTATTCCCTTCCCCGATTTACGTTGTTAATTTCCTCGCTTAGTTAGTTGAGATAGAGATAGGCATACTCTCGTAACAATGGTGATCAATGAATGCAGTGGAAGGAAATGTGTTATAACCTATTTTGGCGACAAATGATAAACCTGAAAAGAGACTATCTTCGTATTTTCGAATTATTAATTTATATTTTTTATATATTTTATATTTTATTGTCTTTCATCATTATTATTATTTAACTTTATTATTTTCATTTTTTTTTTTTAAATTATATATATATATACTTATAGTTAAAGTAAGTAATATCGATTTATATAATCGATTTTATATATAGGAATGTCCGATTAGAATGACTATCATGAATCTAAATGACGAATCAAAAAATTCTATGAATCATGAAAGAAGGAAAGATCCTTGGATCTAGTCATACCATACATTATTATATGAAATTTCAAAAAAAACATTGAACTATCATCTTGTACTGATGGCATCGGGGAAGTTATTGGCCCCCCCCCCCCATCGTCTAGATTGAGGTTCAGGACACTCTCTTTCAAGCGAGGCAGCGGCGCGATTCGACTTCCCCTGGTAGGAAGAAGAATTGATTATGGATTAGTGGCAATATCCTAACATTGATTCTTCTTGGGTCGCATGCCGAGCGCTTAATGGGACGGACTGTAAATTTCGTGGCAATATTGTCACGCTTGTTCAAATCAGCCTCGGCCCATAATTCGCTGATCAACATGAAATACGTATGAACCCATGTTACGTTAGAAATGTGATACAGACTGAAGAAAACGAAAGTCAGATTTCTGATATATACAATACCCATTATATTTGTATTTGCTTCTTATTGTTTTCGTTCTACAAAATTTCTGATCTTGCTAAGTGATCTAGATTCATATCAGGATCATGGTAAGTATTAAAGTCTAGAAAGGAAAGATAAAGAAAAAAAAATGACTTTTTTCATTGAAAAATGGATTATCAATCGATTTGCCAATAACGAAAAGATTACTAGTAATCACTAAAGTGCATATCCGTGTGTATAATCAAGTGTATAATCAATATATCACTCGCGTCTCTCTTATAATATAAGATGGCCCTTCTAAATAGAAATGGGTTGAATTAAATCATAAGAATATGTGGGCTATGGCTATACACCTTATTTCCCTGGGATTGTAGTTCAATTGGTCAGAGCACCGCCCTGTCAACGAAAGCTGCGGTTCGAGCCCTCAGTCCCGACGGATCCAATAAAAAAAAATAAAATAAGATTTATTTTATCTGATAGGGGGATGCTTATTTCTTAATTTATTATTTTATAATAATCTATATATATATTTCTTCGAAACATTTCTCATCACACAAATATGGGAATTTCCATATACTTATAACTAGGACCGATGATGGGCAGAAGAGCATAGTGCATTGTACCAATTATTGGTAGCATTATACTTCCAAAGTATGCAAGTATGACTGAAGTAGGAGTGATCAGTATGGGCTATTTCTCGCTTTGCTACTACTCTCTTAATGCACCGCATCTTTAACTGCGAAGAACTCATGTCTCTAAATGGTACCATATATACGTTCCGGGTAATGACACACACCACACTATAACATATATTCTATGTGTGTGAGCACACAATACAAAAGAAAATAAACCTAAACACTAGTTCTTACCACAACTGAGAATATCATCTGGTACGAGAACTAACTAATATCCTGGATGCGAGCTATCGACGATATTTGTGCATACTGTCAAAGATACAATTACTTTAATTTCTGCAACAAGAATCGATCCTTTCAGAAAATTCGATACAGACACTTTGTTGAATAATAAGGAGTCCGTAGTTACGTAATCCAACAGCAAACGAGCGCCGATAATGTCAAAAAAAATAAAAATAAGATAGGACAGAACAACACTGATCCCACACTCTTACCAATCGTCACATAATAATCCTTTGTATATTGTGGGTGCCATCGAAGAAAGTCGACTCACACCTAGTAAATATAGTGTATTCTTTTTAATCAGTAAATTTATTTTAATTCATTAATATCTCACTATCACTCATCTTTGTATAAACAACTCTAGTACTTCTACTCAAATAGAATTACATATTAGAATCCTATATGTAATAGGAAAGAAATAGTTTATAACCTATTTCCTTTATCCATTATCACTTACTATTAGTGTTCGCGTCTTATACTACATGCAAGTTGTGAAAAAGCACACAGTCAGTATGATACTATTATTATCTGATTATAGTGTACAATGGATAGAGCAATAAGGTTATATTAGATAAAGAAAAAAGATGAGGATAAGATAAAGGTAATATTCTTGGAATGCAAGGGAACTTAAAAATGTCTTTGTGAGGCGTATGTGATTCCTATAAATCTTCTTTCCATAGTGTTATTCAATCTTATGTCTATCGCCCACACCACAAAACGTTTTTGATTCTGACCTTTTCACAACGGAAGAGAAGAGTGCTAACCTTGTGTATTATCTCTAGAGTTGATGAATATCCTAATGCATTATGATCCGCGTTTGACAGATCATCTCAATCAGATGTGACATACCCAATGTATGTGTAGAATATACAACTGCAAAGATTTCGTCATGCTCTTCATATATGACATTGAGAATTCTGCGTAGTTAGATGTTTCAGTAAAAAATATAACAAAATATAACAATTATGATCATTTATAAATGTCCGATATAGTAATCATCTTCTCGTCTATATTATGCTCACTACACTCACAATGGTTACATGTCTTAGTTCATGATCTCTATTTTGATGTTAATTATCTTAATCGCGTATGAAACACACAATCATCAGTCATAAATTTATATTGTGAGCATATGAAATGAACTTGCATCACGATCGCGTGATAACACTAGTATGACGTGATAAGTCATAATTATATACAGTTCCATTACTATTTATGCAGGTCTTAACTGAGGATGAGCGGTACTAAAGCCGGATGATTACTGTAATTGTGAGTTACTTGTAAGCAGGTGATCTAATTAAAGACGTAGCCATATTATATGACTCTGTATATAAAAACTTGATTCCTTATTAATGTGAGAATTCTATATCTTCATTCTAGTTATCTTAATCGGATTCCTATAAAGTCAGATTTAACATAATCTATAATTAATATTACAATATGTATTTAGAATATTATTGTTATCATACCATCCCTAAGCAAGAATAATCACATCTTAGAATAGTAAAAGAAAATCATTCACAAGCCAAAATTCGCCACTATTTTCATACATATATGTTAGATATCAATGCACATGATTATCACTTGTACATAGACCCGCACAATTCTATCTCTTGGCATTGATAGAAATGAATCACTATAATCTCTCTAATTGACATAATATATTCTCTGTCATAATTGTGATCTTCTTTACTCTTATGTGAGCGGTTCTAACTTCCTATTTGAATTTCTGATTATTTCGAAATATGCGAATTAGCCTGTTATATCCATACTGAAAGAACAAATCAATGAAGGAAAACGATATTGTGGGCCATATATAAAGAAAACCCAAGTAACTTATTTTAGCATTTCCAAAGAAGTATTGATACTCACTCACGTTTTTCTAGTACAAGAGAATCTAGTGTTGTTATTGTAATAGATTAAACAATACATTACTACCAGCAATCTTCCATATATAAGACTATATGAAATATAAGATAACAACTGTAAAAGCTAGCTAGCGGAATATATTTACAACCACTGTGAGAGCTTATCGATTTGATAGTGACGCGTATCCGATGTCAAATCATTAAGCCATATGCACATTGTGTTATAAATATAGATAGGATACAACAGAGTTATAAATGGATATGCCTAACTAAAAATAACGCCGGATGAACGTACGTGCACTCCATCAACAGATCTTATTAATTAGCTCATCTCCGTTGGACAAACGCACCAAGGCTATGTTCTTATCCCATGAGAAAGTGTGTCTCACAACTTTACCGTGAATATAAGATCTTTCAGCGTGTTTCTCTGAGTTACATATCTAGGTAATTGCAGCGACGAAGAACATATCTGAAAGACACTTTTCAAAGTATATATCGGCTTCCGTTGTTCTTACACTAATCGTCTATCCTATATTAGTTCTTAAGAATCAGTTATCTCAAATACACTAAATTTAATGTACAAGTGAGAGTTGATATAGTTCTAATATACTTTGATTAAAGTTTCTCTATTAATCTTAAATATTCTACTCTGATGACCACCTTTTATTTATCTTTTACCTTCTGAATACTTACTACTAGCGATTTTAGAGTTGATACACAGATCATAATTAGTTGCTTCTATTGTATCTCGAATAATGGTAATTACGAATTGGCATTATATATAGCAGTATAGGAATCCATGAACTCTCATGAGCGAGAATATGTGGACAATGGAGAAATTCAAGAAATGAAGGATATTATATGAGTGTGTAGTATTATTTACACTAAATTATTAGCAATAGTAGAGTTTAAATAATAAAAAGCTTTTAGAAACTATCTAAGATCTTACAACACTATATATGACTCACACAACTGTAAAAAATCATATACCTCTAATTAGCCTCTCTTCGCCATATAAGATGTAAAGAGCAACGAATGAATGTAATAAGAGAAGGAGCTAAAGATTTGCCATAGCCATATGTAGAAAAGCAGACGCCTAAAGCGAAGAAAGCTAGACAATGAAACCAGTAGCAGAAGTGACCATAGACCATGTCTGCTAATCTAATAATCGTCCCTCGCAAGCTCTTCATGAGACTATGAAAGAATTTTTCCATTATTGCTCCATGCAAATTATAGTAGTGTGTAATATCTCTATGATCACCATTGAAAAAAGATGAGTATACGCCAGAAACGATTTGTTATGTAACCACTACCATTCCAAGTCGACGGAGGAAATGTTGGGTGATTGCACACCTACAATTCCCATCTGGAGGAAACAATCCAAATTTCTCTTGGAAAACCACAGCCCACCTCAGTACCAGCAACTTGCTTCATAGACCACAGCATAGTTCTCAACCAACTTAACAAGCTATGATGAATCTTAAGCAAGGTCATGGAAGACTTTGTGAAGCCTAAAAATCCATCATTATCAATTCACCCAAGAAATGCTCCAGTCAGTAAGAAACTGACCAGCCAAAGACAGAAAGATGGATGGGAGGTGAATGATTCTGTCTCGAAAACAGACAATTTTGAATACTCAAAGCTTAAGGTTTTGCCAACCTCAACACATGCAAGTAGAAAGAAAGAGCTCTCATTCTCAACCGTCATCAAAAATACAAAAGGTGGTATCCATGAAATAGAAGTTGGGAAGAAGAGTGATAAAGAGGTTTGATCTCCCCACATGCAAAGCTTCAGACACAAAGAAAGAAAGTGAAACAGAGAAAGAAAGAGTGAGAAATCAAAGGAAAGAAAAAGGAAAAGTTACAGAGGAAGATGGCTATGGATGTTAATGTACAAAGGAGACACAAAGGATAGGTCATCAAGAAGAAATGATAAGACAGAATCACATTCCCTCACCTTCCCCCAAGTTTGTATTATGGCAGATCATACAATGCAAAACTCTTAATGAAGGATGGCAAACTCATATGGATCGGCAAAGCGAATCCGGTTTTCAAAAATTTTTTGATGGACTTTAGTCTTTTAAAGACTATTAGTCCATTATTCTTTGGTTTAATTACTTGTTCTGATTTTTATTTTTGAACTTAATTATCATGTCTAATGTGGTTTGAATGTTTGTGTTAAACATGTAGGTAGAAAGCGCTTGTAAGAATGAAATCAAGGAAAACAGGGAGAAAGCCCAAACTCAGCAAAATTCGCACCACCCATTCCCCTTGTGCAAATTTTCGCCACAAACACATCCCCTTGTGCAAAATTCGCTTTTGTTGCCAAATGTTCAAAAAGCATGCTCTCGTCCTTCCCCAAAATCTCAGTGCGGAATTTCCATAGGAATGCGAGACCTTGTGCGAACCTGGTGCGGAATTCTGTTTTTGTAGCCAATTTAAAAACTTCATGCTGCTCTTTCTTGGAGAACCACAGGAATGCGAAATTTTCGCACCACCATTCCCCTTGATGTAAAATTCGCACAAACACATCCCGTGTGCGAAATTTGAGCACCAACCCTTCCCTGTGCCGAAATTAGCACCACCCTTCCCTTGTGCGAATTTTTAGCTTCTCCATCCCTACCCTCCCAATCCCAAGCCTCTTAAGCCTCTATTTCTGTTGCGTCCATTATGCCTAAAACCAAGGAGGCTATGCCTCAGGCTAATCCCCGCAGAAGTCAGAGTAGCCACTGCGTCACACTCAAAAGAATACGTATACCAACTAAATGTAAGCTCTTCATCACGTACCATAGAAAACTGAACATTAGCCTACTCACACTATCACCATAAGAGCCACTCCGAGCCTGGACACACCCTCCAGTTAAGTGATATCACGGTGATATATTCCAAAATGAACATGTATAAGCACAAGTGAAGGAACCACCTCGTATGTCTTTTAGTATATTCTCGATCCAACCTCACACGAGAAGAAGTCACAACCATAAATTGTACGAATCAAATATAATCCACACGATTCACAACAGATCACAACCTCTATTCCATTTTATCTAATCACATATTGTCTCCCGATTGTTTCACAGAGGATTCACAATTAGGTTGAGGACTGATCTTCTCTCTTTGACTACTTTTGATTCCCGTGAAGAAAGAATTCTTCACCATTTTCGTAATTTATAATTTCCTATATGATATATGTATATGCCACAATATCTTCAATGATTGAGATTGTAATGTTACGTTTAGTCACTCTGGAAATCTCTCAAATGTAATCCTAGTATTACTAAATGGTCTATATTTTCGTCAGTTTCCAACAACATCTACGTAATTAAGTTCCCTACAGCTACACAAATATTCAAGATACGGATTATGCCTAGTAGTCTTAGTTATGATATTATGTCGAGATATAGTTGTGCTCTACTTAAGTGTACTCTACTCACTTTACCTTGTACACACATGTACGTTTATCATACAAAAGAATTCACTTACTCTATTCCATAATCACTCCTAGGAGCACAGATGTGTATTAGCCCTTTAGTTATACTATTGAGAACCTTCTTATTATTTTAGAGCTTCGTACTTATTCATACACATAAGGATACTACAACACAGTGCATTTATTCTTTCTGATTCGCTGTGTGTCTGTGGAGAAAAGGTATAGTTATTGTTCTGAGATCGACTAAGTTTATATTTTGCATGTCTAGATTGCTTTATACATGAATATCTGTGAGAGTGTATTTGTCTTTTATGATTGTATTTCTAGAAGTACGATCATCCCGATTTCATACAATGAGAGAAATATGTACAGTACCACCACGACATATAGCCGACGTCAGACCATAACTCCGCTACCCACTCTCTATAGATCTGATACAAATATACATGTGGAATAACCTCCCCGCTTCTCTTTCCTATGTGATAAATTAAAAAGCATGCGTATTAACGTGAGAGTAGGTCATGACAAATAAAATTTTCAGAAACACATCTATATAGCACTATCTAAAACTTTATTACTATTTGCCACTAGTGAATATTAAAAACCTTTATCACACACCTTGTTACACTAGGTTCCCGTTTATAAGATGAAACAACTATTCACCCCCTAAATTAAGGAATATTGGTCATGTGGACGTTTTATCCTATGACATATCATCAATACTGACTGAGTTCGCGTGACACCATACATAGGCGAATCCAGAGACCTAATGCGAATTACCTTAATGCACAAGTAAATTTTGACTTCTTTTACTATAATAATATCTGTCGTAAATACTCCATCAAGATTTATAAGCCGAGGAGCAATTAGAGTATATGTAACCTCACTCAATATGTAATACATTATCTATTAAAAGTATCTTCTGCAGCACTCTAAAGTACTCTTATACTATGAGTGGATTATATATGCATGCCAACCTTAGCTTAATCTCGTTCTACACATGAATCGGTGTTTCATTTGTCAGTGGAGAATAGATAAATAAAAATTTATGAATATTATCTGAATATAGAAGAGACGAGCGAACCACATGGGTGCTTCTAGACCTCCATATAGTAAATTAGCTAATATTAAAAGGGAGTGAGATATGCTAAAGTCTAGAGAGAAAAACCTATAGATTGGGTAAGTCTGTAACATGTTAATACATATAACCCTTCTTATGCAGTAGTGGTCAGAAATCGTTTAGTAAGCTGATATTTGGACATACTATTAAACTAGCTAAAAGAATAAAGATAAAAAATAACCTACTCCTGAGTGATCACATATATTATTTTATATATTCATGAGGATGGATCTTATATGTGTGAATCAATGGAAATAGTATGATGCTATAACATCAAATTAACTCATATATAGTGTCACCGACTCTATGTCTGTATCTTGTTATCGTCTATGATGAAACAGGATCAGATAAAGTCTATGTTTTACCATAGATACTGATTATCCACTTTATATTTTTATTTATCGTAGATTATCCAATCGATTGGTAATACGTACATAATCATCATCAATAATGTTATGTAAGGAAATAGCACTGTTTATTCTATCTTATGACCTACTATTTGATCAAATTATATATCTCGCATAAGGTGATATAAGCAAGCAATTAGTACATTCTTTACGATTAATGTTATCTTGTTGTCAAGAATTATCTATATTTGTGAATATTCTATATATTTTCGCTCTCCTCATATGTGCCTCTCCATTCATAGTTGTAACTTACGATCAACAATGTGATTATGGGTTATATGAAGTTGTGAGATTTCAATGCACGAGTCCAAGTGTGTAACTGAGCTCTCATAAAATGTCCGTATTTACACTTTCATATGACTTATACATCTCATGGATCTGGATATTCTCAATCTATCGTGTGAAAGAACGTATATCACATCATTTACATCTAATTACACGTAAGATGTGGTTCATGTCAAGGACTCTAGCAATGACTATTTAATCATATTTGTGGCTAGTTTTAGGTTTTGAAAGCTTTTTTTGGATCATTAAGTACAAGCCAAGTTAAAGGAGAGAAGCAAAGAGGAAAAACAAGCAAAGTGAAAGAAAACAGAGTTGACAGCAGCTGCAGTCTTCCTTCGCACTTTTGCGAGCACTTTCGAAGTTCCATTTTCTACATTTCTATATCACCATTGTCAAATCTCAGAAGTCAAGAATCCAACAACTTCAAACCGTGTACGATTTGAAGCTAAAATGAGGAAAGATATGGGCTTCGGAGGATAGAAAAACTACTCCAGGCTGTGCGAAATCGCACAACACCTTCAGGTTGTGCGAAATTCGCACAACACCTTGAAATTTGCACAGCAGCCCATGCGTGGTGCGAAATCTCCTCTGTTTTGCCGACTCCACATGAGATCTTTTCTTTTAGATATTTTTGTATAAATTTCCATTCTTCTCCGTTGTAATTCAACGATCCATAAGATTTCTTAGCTAGGAAGTTGCGAAAAATTCTCTATATATTATTCCCTAGCATCCATGTAAAAATTAGACGGATATATAGATATTAGATAAAATAAATACCATAGAATATACAAGCCTCTCGTTTTCCTCTCTTTCCATTTCATTTGCTCTGGCTAGCCAATAACCTTCTTTGAGGATGCTTTCCAGAGGATGAGAGGCTAAACCTTTTGTTTTCGGGTGAAGGAAGCCTAGATGAAAAATCCAGATGCAAAACTGGAAAAACTCTCGTGCGTTAAAATAAGGTAGTTTGAGTTCATAAATGGCTTACTAAATCTAAAGTTTTGGCTTTAAATCCCTTATAATTCACTCTGAATGCCAATACATGGTAAGCTCTTAGGTCTCTGCTGGATGACTATGCTAGATCCATATCAGTGTCCATTAGTTATCATGTAAGCTAGCTCATGGAAAGTGGTTCAAGGTGAAGACCCATCAGTGGTCTAAGCCATTAATGTGAACTTGACTACCATTTCTATGACTTTTATGGATTAAATCTTCATTGTTTTAAACCTATACCGGTTCGGGAAATAACTATGTTAGGTTAAATCCCCAATGCGAGAGAAAAAACCGGAAATTCCACTTTACAATTGGCCCCACCTGATGCCTATAACTGAGTAATCCCAAGAAAACAGCCTTTCTTTTTTATTTCTTTGCTAGTAGTTTAGTTTACTGTATGTAGGTTAGCTTAATACCATCCGTTTTCATTCAAAGATTATGTTTTCTTTTAAAGTTAACCTTGAAATGAAAAGGCACCAATTTAGCTTTGAATTAATATCACTGGTAGATGAAAACCCATCCCAGAGTTGACCTAAGCCACTATGCTTATTAGTAGCGTTGCTACTGCTAAGGGTATGAGGTCATAGGTTTTTTATAAGATGTTTTTGATTAAAAGGACCTGACTTTGGATCATGAATCAAACACCATGAGATAAGAAAAGTTGGCAAGAAAGGATTGTGAAAGAACAAAACTCATGGTTGTTGATTCCTTTGTTGACCTTTTAGGACACTAAGAAAAGGAAATTCTACAAAGTGCCAAGATAGCAAGCATGCATCATATTTCTTATTAATTAATAAAAGTGGTATTTTACCATTGTGTGGTGAGCGTGGATTCACCAATTGTGGATAAGATTTTAGTGCCCAGGCATCTATAATCTTTACAGGGGTTTCAACAAGTGAAAAGCGTCAACATGATGGGATCTTTAACTTACCTTAGCTTCATTGCGGAAGGAATTAGTTGTGCAAGTTATGTTGAGAGCTTACCTTTTATGTGGAGAACTCCATTATCACATTGGCTAAGAATAATTCAGATCTTACTAAAAAGAAAGAACCTAGCCATAATCAACATTTAGCTTCAATGCACTAGCAGTCATATTAAATCTAAATAGGATCCAAAGACTAATTAAGATTTAGACCTTCTTTATTCCAGAAGATTTTTTAATGCTACAATCCTATATATATTTAGTTAAAATGAGAAAAGACACGCTTTTATTTAATTAAACGGCGTTATGATGGGAGTTAGGCCATGACTAAACATGTATGAACCTTTTTGTGTTTATTATGAGGAAAGTATCAACATTTGATTATTTTATGATAATACTTGTAGGAATTTCGAGTTATGTAGATAGAAAAATCTTTGATGTCTTGGATAAACCATTGAATTTTAAGGTGCGAATTAGGATAGGGACCTATTGGGTAAACATATGCGAGACACTTCGATAGATCGAGGTGCATGTGTCTAGTAGCGCTTTGTACTAACCCGACTCAATGGTAGGCTTGGCATGAAGGGTATTCAACAAAAAATTTTATACCTAAGGTCCTTACACTAAAGAGCAAAGCTAACTATAGTATAGTGCTCTAGGACCTCGAAAACACTGGGAAGGTGTTTTTACTTTAACTAGTGAAGTTCAGAGGATGGAGTGAACTTTTCTTAATAAAAATTAGGTTAAGATTAAAACATAAAAAGATGAAGGTGTTGTAACTAAACTAACATAAAAATTGGTTAAAAGATGAAAAGAAGAAGTTTCTCAAGCTTGTTGGATGCCATGCGTGGCTCTTATATGCCAAATTGGAAACTCAGGATAGGCCTCTCGCTGTTTGGTTGCACTATGGTGATTGCTTGGTTTCAATCAGAACCGTTTGGGTTTAAACAAACTGAGTTTTAACTCCTTGAAAAACTATACAAAAAAGTGAGTAGCGAGCCTCATTTAAATGCCTCTTTTAATGATAGTAGCGTCATCTCCATCGACTTGCCAGAATACCAATGGCCGAGGGAGATAACTAACGAACTCAGTGGATCTAACAATAAGAATCCACTGAGACCAAAAGCTTATCAAGTATTGGTCATTCAAAGCAAGTCAGAGGGATCAAAAGCTTTACTTTGAATGAAAACATTTATGGTGCTAACTACTACATTCATGGCTTGGAAACTCCATGCCTGACACGCGGAGCTTCACATGGTCTTATCCATTACTTCAAGAAACTAAAAGGTTTTAGCCTCTCATCCCTTGGGATTTCATCCTCCAAGGAGTTTGGGAGCTACTAAGAAAATGGATGGAAAATAGAAGAAGAGAAAAAGAAAGCAAAGAGATCTCTGTTATTTCACTAAGCTAACTAATTGTTCATTGTCTCCTGGAGAAACCTCCCCGAAAGATAGAAAGCTCCCCGAAAGAGTTACATTTTCAGGGATTATCAAGAGAATTTATTAGAAGGGTAAATTTTACCCTTCCTTGGAGTTAATTTCCTAGCTTAAGGAATTACATGAGTGGTTGAATACAAGGAGAAAATGGAAATTTAAACACAAAAATATCAGAAGATTAAAAAAGACGTCGGCAAAAAATATCAATTTCTCGGCCACGTGAGTTCCAGATTTCGCATGTTGGTTTTGAGGTGGGGAGTGCGAAATTTCGCACAGTGGACTGAGGATTTCGCACCTATATTACAGTGTGTGTGCGACAATTGTCCCTCAGCTTGATGCAGCTGGTCTCCAATAGCCTCATACTTCCTACATTTCAGCTCCAAATCGTACATGTTTGAACCGTTGGATTCTTACTTTACTGAGCTTTGAAATGAATATAAAGAATGAGAAAATGGACTTCGGGGAAGTGCTTCAAACAGGTGCAAATGAAAGACTGCAGCCTGTTCACTGTCCCTGTTTTTCTATACCCCTGTTTTCTTCTTCTTCATTGTTCTTTCCTTGGTATTCTTGCGAACGACTCAAGGCAAAGATTATGAGGCTTCCATAGCTGATTTCTTCATAATCTTTAAGACTTCAAAAGCTTTTTGCCAAGAACTATTATATAGCTTGCGTCCCTCATTCTTGGGGAAACTTCTTTGGTGAGCATTAAAGCTATCAAAAAAGCACCAAAACTTAACACAATTGTTAGAAATCCTGATTGGCAAAGTCCCTTAACATGTTAATCGGGTTAAAAGGTAATTAATTACTACTCTAAGCGTGTTTAAAGAGCTAATTACAAGCTACAAAATAGCATGTCTTGAAAGTAGTAATCAGTTTGATCATTTTCATATCAGATGCATGCAGATGATTATCCTAGTTATGTGGCACCCAAGGAATTCCATAGGTTTTTTTGGGGTGTTGCCAACATAGACGTAATGGAAAGAGTATTAGTAATTGAACTTTATAGACATAGTGGATCGATGATTGTTCTCATTATACTTCCCATTTCTTTTGGGTATATGTTCTTAAAAGGCTGATATAATACTCTTTTTCTAAAGAGCCGTGTATTAGTTTATAAGATATCAAGAGGATTAAGGAAATTATTACTTTATAGTCAAGATATCAAAATAAGAGTTTGTTTGTTACAAATGCCAAAATTTCTGGTGAAGACTGTATAGATATGTAATAAGGCAAACAAATGATATTAGATTGGAGAATACTAGAAGATACTCCCGACTATGCATAAACCACTATGATTTAGTAATACCAACCATCCAAATTTTCTATAATACTACTAATGCTTTTTATCATAGTGGGAGGTTTTGTTAAACAACTAGACCGAATTCATGTATTATGGGAAAGTCTTTCCGAGACCATTCTAAAGGAAAACATGAGATACGATTCCATTAGATTACGATGAAAGCCATCCGATGAGCGATGTGAATTACAGTTCTTGGCAAAAAAGCTATGGCAGAAGAGTTAGAATCCTCCTGTGATTCTAAATGTAGTTTGGTCCCTGTAAGAAGACACCTGAATATAAAAACCATAGGTGTAAGTGATTCACAACGAAGAACATAGGAGTAGATTGGAAAAGTTGAGGTATTTATATGGCTAGGTTAGTAACTAAAGGTATAGTTGAAATTGCTTCGAATTATAGAAAACCTTTCACCAGGTTAGCCATATTCAAACCACCAAAGTACTCCTGCACCATTCGACAAATGTATCCATTTATGTTATATTTGCAAAGGATGTCAAGATAGTGTTCTTAAATGATTATCCCCTGATATTATGCATCTATATGATGTAACCAGATATTTTTTTTTTTTCAAGCAAAAGGGCCTTGGCCGCTCGGGAGGTGGTGTGTTATGTATTGGGGCAGGGGTGGGGAATGTTGAGTGATGGAAATGTACAAGCAAGATGATAACGAAGCATGATGGTTCTTTTATAGCATTCTTGATGAAATGACATTCTTAGTCATTGGTAATGATGTGGGCTATTGTCATCAATCAAGATTAGGCTTATTACTCCGATCTAGAGTGAAAGGATCTAATGAAGCGCACGTATATCGAATTGATTAAGCGTCTAGAGGTGATCGTTAGAAAAGAAATAGCAAACAATGCCTATCTAAAGCTACCATACATAGATATAGCTTTTGGATTCAAGGTATGTGATATGTAGGATTCCAGAGGAAAGGTTTGTCTAACGCTTTTAGGCATGGAATTCCTCTTTCTTAGGATCAGTGTCCTAAAACACCCGAGGAGAAAAAACACATGTAGTCAAGACCCTATAGCTCTGGCATTGGGTAGCTTATTGTAGTGCAATGCTATGTAACTAAGCGTTAGACTCATTTTCTTCTGTACTGCGACTACAGTGGTGAGTAGGATATTAGTGTCTAATCCCAGTCTAAAACCTGGAACTGCTGTCAAGCATATACTTAAGTATCTTAGAAGGATGAGAGATTATGTGTTTATGCTCCAAAGTTTTGAGATAGTTTAAAGGGTGACAAGATGGTTGACAAGATGCCCTTTATGGAGAACCTAGTGGATCTCTTCACCAAGAGGTCTTTGTTGGTCATAAGGAAATACAGGCCTTACATAAGCGATAATCTGGGTCATCTTTATTTTAGGCAGAGTGTTTTGAGGGCTCAAGTGGGAGATGTTAGGATAGAGCCCTTAAAAGCATGTGAACAATGATTAATAAATATAGGAATTCATTATATTTAATTGATTGTTTCAGTTTCACTTTTTATTCTTATCCAAATTTATTCCATATATTATACTTTATGAGCATTTTCTTGCCACATCTTTTTGCATTGTATGGACTTAGTGAAGTAAAGAGTTGCAACTAGAAGGTCTAAGTGCATGGGTTACCTTGCAAAATAGATGGACTTATTCACATAGGGTTCATGGGGTAATAGCAAACCCCATTAGAGGTGTAGTGCACCACCTCGTAATTGGAGGATGGTTGGTCTTGGCTATCGGATGGTTTCTCAGGTGATACACTAGTGTGTCATGGTTACACATTGGATAGAACCTATAGTGAGTCATGACTTAAGGCTTATCAAGCTAGTCATGAACCTCACCCAAGTTGCTTATTGTGTTGTCTCTCAACCTTGAGAGAATATTGAGCTGTGCTATAAGTTTAGTAAGGTGACTTTAATCTCTATGAGTTGAGATCATAAGTGATCATATTTATTTCCCTATGGATTGGGGTCATTGTGATGAAGCTAAGTAGTAATCACCGGTTTCTCAATAGATGGCACCATGATATCTCTTGGGATTGAGATACTTGCCCTTGTGATCCTAAAGGAGCTGTGTATTCATGGAAACTATGGTCATAGTAGTTCCTTAAGTGGAACCTTGTTACATAAATCTTTTGAGAGTCAAGATTATGTCAATTAAATTATAGACCAATAGGAGGATTTGTAATCATGGGACTCGGAGAGATGGTCCTCTGAAGACTAAATCCTTTCACTTGTAGACTATAACACATAGTTCATGGGCGGATTACAACACCAAGGATTGTAGGTCGACGAAAGACTCTGAGCACTTGGTGTTTCGTTGTTATTTTACATAGGATATAGAGTTCGAGTTGATTCTCCCTGTTAGTGGATATTGAATCAACTTTAGAATTGGATTCTGAGGATTAGTATTCATATGTATCCAAAGTGGTCCCACCGCTCTAAGATCATATACCTGTTGGCCTGACTGGTTATGAGCAGTTGATTGACTTTAGGTCACTTTTCATGCATAAGAGCATTTTGCGTAATCACACCCAAGTGCATAAGGTAACGCAACACAATGGTCTTTTAGAATTGAGGCTAATTTGATTAATTTGTAGGTTATATTGGTTAATTAATCAATTAAAACCCATTTAGGCTTAGAAATAAGTGACCAAGCCTATGTGGCCTCAAGTCACTTAGGCTCACTTAGGAACCCTATAAATACCTCTAGGGGTTAGGGTTTCCATAGCTTTTGTCTTCCGCCATCCGAGAGATTAAAAGCCATAGCCTCCACTCTCCTTTCTTCCCGATCAGAAGTGTGCTAATATCAAGGTTTGAGTCATCAGGTAGAAGACTTCGGGTTTGTGAGACTTCTGCGATTTCGATCCTCATCTTCACCATGTGAATTTGATTTAGAAATATCTGAATTTGAGGTATGGTTTCCGTTATACTTTTTTGGACATTTTAAAGTATAAAAAACACTTTTTTTTTGTATGCATAGGATTTAGAAAAATCGTAGGATAGTTATGCATGTTCCCTAAATCATTGATCTGGAACCTGGGGAAAACGGAGAGATCTGGGCTTCTTCACTCATGAAGGTATAAGCACGGTACTTAATATAGGAGAAAATATGAGGAATAGCTGCGACAACGCGTCTAAGAGCCCAAAGGGTTAAAAGACACTTGCCTCAAAGAACTTCTCGACCAAGCTTGACTCTATACATTCCTCTAAGTTTTGAGAATTCCCACTCAAGACTTGGGATGTAAGGGCCCTCTATGGACGAAGAAGGCCTAACTTCGGCACAATATCTTGTAAATCAGTCAAACTGTGGCTCTAAAGTAAAACCAATATATAGGTTAAGCTGTGGTTGGAAGAGAGGTTTAGATGTCTATCAGAAGTTCAAACTATGGCATGCCAACATAAGGGCTATTGTAAATTGGTACTACGATGAGGGAGACCTTAGCACTGACACTGTCAATGGGGCTAAAGCATAAACCTGTCCTAAATGGGTCTATAGAGAAGGAATAAGCACCTTTTTGTCTCTAATAAGCTAATAGAGTGTACCTTCGCTATCGGTTGGACAAAAATTAGGTTTCTTCGCCATAGCGATTTGATATGGTTAAGATATAGATCTGTAGTCCTTGAGAATGCCGCTCCTCTTACACTAAAGATACTTGGGATCAAAGATTGGAAGTCTAAAACAAGAAATGACCCACTAAATGCTAAGCAAATTGGATTTAAGTTCCTAAGAAACCATGTGTAATCTAATTATTCTCCTATAAGGTCACTCGACTCATCTGAGCCAACATACCCCTCTATCGAGAGATAAGAAGTGGGTTGAACATCATCCCTTCTCTGTGCTTGAGAGCCTCTGCACTCTCGTATAGATATCTGTTAACAGCATTGTTAAACACCATACGTATGTCTCAGAAACTCATGTCGTGTCAAATCTTTCAGGTACATACTACACGATGCATCTAAATATGGGATGCATTAGCAATGTTATGTTACCTTACTCGGTGACTAAAGGAAAAAGATAATTCATCTGCACTCTCAATATATGGCTATGGGGTCACATGACCCTGCTGTATCAAATCAATGAAGAGTTTTGTCAAGATCACTCTGCTGAATCACATATAAAATGATTCCGGAGCTGATACAATGGGCGAATAATTTATCCTGACAACACCTACTCTTATAGCAACAGATCACAATAGAGCGATATCCTAGATTATCTCCAATTGTGATCCAGAAGTGTCCGTAACAATAAGACAACCCTCTATGATAGTATCTCTCATAAGATGAATTCTAATCTCGTATCTTTCACACACCTGCGTCATACTTATATCACGCACTATTATTTAGCTATGCAAAAGCAAAGACACATTATCCACCTCTGTGAGTAAGAACAATTGAATAAAAAGAAAGATGATGCGTAGTCATGAAAATAACAACTTATTTTGACACTAGTATCGTCACCTCAAGCTTGATAGTTGTAAAGCACAATGTGGTATGTGCCTTTAGAATCGCTGTGTCTATGCAAAATGGGACAACAATTTGATCCAGGTCTAAATTAATTGATGAATTTTAATCATATGATCACTTAATGCATAGCTCCTGCGCGATTGTAATTGAAACCATGTGCAGCCCTATTTGACTAATATCACGCGAAACATCCATAAATTCATCATGTATCTCGTCGATCAGTTACCACTAACAGTCAATGTATGTAAATGGCAATAATCAATGAGTAAACTGCACATACAACGATTTGACTGAGCTTAATCAATTTATCAATATATGCGCTCATTTTGCAATATTACATACCACGCGTAAATCGGTACAATATTACGGCTTTCTTCTCTCAAATAACCAGCGCACCATGATTCTCAGGCTCGCCGAGAAGCTAGAATATATAAGAAGCTATTATAGAGTAGAATCAAGCAAGGATATATTACTCATATATGAATAGAGGCACAATCAAGAAGAGAATATATATTGTAGCATATATAAGTTCTCTAATCACACATCACGCTTATGGATCGTTATCTTATATCAAGGAAAATTTGTAAGAAGGAATGCTGCTTACTATATCAATATGATAAACTCTTTTACGCGTCATTCTGATAGTCACTGAATTGATTAGAGAACACAACAAATCTCGCGGAGACACTCACTCACAAAAACTAAAGTAGAGTCCGCATGAGTTGTTGTATCAACAAATTGCTTGTGTAGGTGGTATCTCACTCGGAGTATTATAGAGAATAATGATGTAAGAGTGATTAACACAAACATTCTTATATTCTCACAAGCTAGAACTAGAATAGAATTTAGGAAGGATGTATGGTCACTCGAACGATATGTGAGAGACCTTAGAGCTAGATAATATTAATATAAATGTGTCTTATTAATTAAATACGTAAAAGAATGAGACGAAGTTTTCTTAAGATTGTACACGCTCAATACTATAGTGTATATTATGTGAGCGAACTGTCAGGTATGCACTTAAGAGTAGAACTATCGAACACATAATCTCGGTAATTGTGTGTCTAATGGACGCATCAGTAGATACATCATTTGTGAAATAAAGGAAAACCAGTTATGTGTTCTCACTGAAGCCGATACTCTCTCATAAACATTCTCTTACTACGAAGATCTCGCCTCTAATGTCTACGATTCGTAAGAAAAAACATTGAAGATTCTTTCCGTAAGACAAATTTATATAGGCAGCAATTAGTGCACAAAAAGGGTTGATTAATGAGATAATACGGAGCTGCTCACGCATTATCGTTAGTATCTTCGAATCACCTCTCTCACCAATCAAATCCACGTAACATCAGTGGTGATGGTGATATAGTTGTCGCTTAATCGACACACGTATACCCTGCATTTTGAGAGATCTCATACGTGATATAACACACTCGCGACAAAATAGTCATTGGGCGAAGTCTTGATACTCGGCACCACACTTAGTGTAATGACTCCACCAGTCTTCGTCCTACACAGAGATGATACCATACTAGTCTAATGTGAAAGACAGATGTGTGTGACCCAAATTGAGACTCTCAAAGATGCTCCTCCAATGGGCGTACTGTTGTGGAACCAGTAGAGCATACAGCATAGGAGATTATGCTCCTATACGCCGCATTACTCTGAGAAAAGGCCCATTATGAAATTTTGAGCAGAATCATAAAAATGATATCGTATGTCTTGTACGGTTTCCTAAGTAGGCTTAAGATAACACTCTAAGGATAGAGCATCGAGCAATATCAGTGCTTATGGGTTTAGCATGTGAATAAATACCTATGCCACCACAATCAAGTGAGTCCATAGTGAAATAATTAAAACCTAAGTGATTCCATGCGCATCTGTATAAATCACAGTCAAAATATTATCCTTCGAATCTTTAGATTGACGGTTGTGAGTCACAGTTACCCCTATGCAACCTTACATAATTACCAAAAATGCCCGCTTATGCACAAAAGATGAACTTTGAGCAAATAGTGATCGCTAATAACCCATTTGCCAAACAAGGTATTATACTTAGAATAGGGAATAGTACCCATAGAATATTGGCTCCCTACAAAATTCAATATATAAAGTTGAAATTCAACATCACACTATAGAGAATCACAAACCTGAAACATCTAGTACATCCTATAGTAAATAACAAACAAGAGACATCAATCGTGCTTGGGGTCCAAGGTAGACCAAATCCATTGTATCATATCCATACCATAGTTTAAACAAGGTGATAAAGCTATCACTAATTGCCTTTACGTGCGTTCACTTGCTTTACACGTCCTAAGATTATTAGTGTTTTTTTCATTTCTCGAATTATTTTCTCTTAGACGTCCCACCATATTGAGTTACTTCGAGTAGCTTAATGAGTCGTACTCGCACCTTTATATATGAGAATACTCTAAACATGCAATCACATAGCACTACTCCACGGGCTTTCTCTCGGTCCGAAAGAAGAGTGATTACGCAAATGCTCTCCTATCAGGGTTCAGACCTATAAAGGACGGCACTCATCATGGTCTTCAGGTTACCTTGACTTTATAGCCCTCACAGAGACATAGCATTAGATTTCTGGTAATGCTTAGTCACGAATACTAGACTCCTATTATATATACACTCCTTGTGTAAGTCAGGTAAATGGCTAGATGATAACTTCTTTAGAATCTCTTCATTTAACTGCTGTTATGTATTCAAACGTTCCAACCCAAAAGGTACTGTGTATGTGCATCGAAAAAATGTAACACCCGATTAGGGGATCCTGGCAGGATTACAGATAGTTCTTATATCAAATAATGGATTACAGTATATTTGGTAGTGCATACTTTTTGATAGCTTTATGACTACGATCGGCAAAGCCAGAAGATTTAAGATTATAGGCATGGGAGGAGAAAAAAACGTATATTAGTATATGTTGCATGGCACAATGCATTATTTTGCCACAGCTTTTGATATAGTTTGAATGAACAAATCCATATCAAATGGACAGTCAATTAGACTCCTTGTGCCTTATGAGTCCTGCTATCACAAAGAGGCGCTGGTTATTCGAGAAGGATGAAACAATGGTTAGAAGTAAAATTCAATCATTCAGGCATATGAGAATATGAAATCTTAGAACGCCTAGTTGTTGACTATAAGGCTCGCCAATGTGGCGCACCACTACACACGACACTCAATCTGAACTCATATAATATCTACGCATTTAGATAGCACACCACTCGCAGATTCACACAGAAAAGAACGAATTATGATAACTGCGATTAATGTTGCAATCACGAATGCGGTGTCAGTTAGAGGTGTGAGCTGTAGGATATTGAGATAGTATAACGGCCACTCTCGAGTAGAGCGACTAGAACACTACTACGAGTATGCTCGCCGGAAAGGGAATCAATTTCTATGTCAACGAACGCCATATCTGTTGCTAATACAGGTGATCCACAAAAGTCAACATCCTCTATGAGCTTTCGCAATAAATGTTCGACGAGTTATCTGAAATGTATCAACGATGACACCAGTATAGAGAGTGGTCTCTAAGTTATAATCCAGAAACGATTCGTGTATATATTCACAGAAACGAAATCAAAGCTTAGCGTGAATAAAGTAGTGGAACGACCATGGAAATAAGGGTTTCATTCCAAAATTTTGAGCCTAGGACAAGATTATGCTCTTATTGCAAGATGGACAGACCTGTTTGATATGGTCTTTAGACCCCCATTAGGAGACCGTCAACAATAATGTACGG
>JBAPGN010000176.1:0-97500 GCA_037355405.1 Vitis amurensis
CGAGGCTGATTTCACCACCTCTACTCAGAGTTAAGTATGGACTCCTCCTATCATCTTCTTTCGCAGACTGCCCTTGGATCGTTACTCTACTTCTTGTGTATGTGATTGATATTGTGATTACTGTATCTAACCTCTCCAGTTAATTGCAGCTCCAACGAGCGCCTCAAATCTTCGTTTCCAATATGAAGATCTTCGTCCAACTAGATATTTTCTTGGACTGTGAGGTTCAACATTGTCCGAATGGCACACTCTTACATCAACATAAGTATACCCAAGAACTTCTTTCTTTAGCAGGCCTTCAAGACAGTAATTCAGTTCTTACACCTATGGAGGTCAATTTGAAGTTGCATCAGGCGGATAGTGATTCCTTATCTGATCCTTCAATGTATCGGCAGCTGGTGGGCAGTTTGAATTATTGGACCATACTTCGACCTGTAGTATCTCATTTGCTTTCAAACAGGTTTAGTCAATTTATAGCAGGCTCCATTGCCAGACACATTGGCCGCTGTCCCGTCGTCTTTACGAAATCTTAATGTCGAATTCAAACATTAACACAAAGAATAAGAATATAGTCCAATGTAATGCTGATTTTCAGCCTTTGTTAATTAGCCCGACAATTTATATATAAACAGAGCAACTCTCTCAAGGAGGGGATTGAGAACAAAACCTAAATTGACAGAATCCTCACATTCTTCGTACCCTCCCAAATATCCACTTGATTGGACTTTTTAAAATTTTTTGGGTCATCATATGGCTTGGATGTTGCTTGAATAGGTCCGTTACACTTAGAAGGTGCTCAAATGATATCCGGAAAAATCGAAATCGAAAAATACTAAAAAATTCACAATTCCTCACATTCTTCGTACCCTCCCAAATCTCCACTTCTTTGGACTTTTTAAAATTTTTTGGGGCATCATATGGCTTGGATGTTGCTTGAATAGGTCCGTTACACTTAGACGGTGCTCAAATGATATCCGGAAAAATCGAAATCGAAAAATACTAAAAAATTCACAAGGGTACGAAGAATGTGAGGAATCCTCACATTCTTCGTACCCTCCCAAATCTCCACTTCTTTGGAATTTTTAAAATTTTTTGGGGCATCATATGGCTTGGATGTTGCTTGAATAGGTCCGTTACACTTAGAAGGTGGTCAAATGATATCCGGAAAAATTGAAATCGAAAAATACTAAAAAATTCACAAGGGTACGAAGAATGTGAGGATTCCTCACATTCTTCGTTCCCTCCCAAATCTCCACTTCTTTGGACTTTTTAAAATTTTTTGGGGCATCATATGGCTTGGATGTTGCTTGAATAGGTCCGTTACACTTAGACGGTGCTCAAATGATATCCGGAAAAATCAAAATCGAAAAATACTAAAAAATTCACAAGGGTGCGAAGAATGTGAAGAATCCTCACATTCTTCGTTCCCTCCCAAATCTCCACTTGATTGGACTTTTTAAAATTTTTTGGGCCATCATATGGCTTGGATGTTCGTTGAATAGGTCCGTTACACTTAGAAGGTGGTCAAATGATATCCGAAAAAATCGAAATCGAAAAATACTAAAAAATTCACAAGGGTACGAAGAATGTGAGAAATCCTCACATTCTTCGTACCCTCCCAAATCTCCACTTCTTTGGAATTTTTAAATTTTTTTGGGGCATCATATGGCTTGGATGTTGCTTGAATAGGTCCGTTACACTTAGAAGGTGGTCAAATGATATCCGAAAAAATCGAAATCGAAAAATAGTAAAAAATTCACAAGAGTACGAAGAATGTGAAGAATCCTCACATTCTTCGTACCCTCCCAAATATCCACTTGATTGGACTTTTGAAAATTTTTTAGGGCATCATATGGCTTGGATGTTGGTTGAATAGGTCTGTTACACTTAGAAGGTGGTCAAATGATATCCGGAAAAATCGAAATCGAAAAATACTAAAAAATTCACAAGGGTACGAAGAATGTGAGGAATCCTCACATTCTTCGTACCCTCCCAAATCTCCATTTCTTTGGACTTTTTAAAATTTTTGGGGCATCATATGGCTTGGATGTTGCTTGAATAGGTCCGTTACACTTAGAAGGTGCTCAAATGATATCCGGAAAAATCGAAATTGAAAAATACTCAAAAATTCACAAGGGTACGAAGAATGTGAGGATTCCTCACATTCTTCGTACCCTCCCAAATCTCCACTTTTTTGGACTTTTTAAAATTTTTTGGGGCATCATATGGCTTGGATGTTGTTTGAATAGGTCCGTTACACTTAGAAGGTGCTCAAATGATATCCGGAAAAATCGAAATCGAAAAATACTAAAAAATTCACAATTCCTCACATTCTTCGTACCCTCCCAAATCTCCACTTCTTTGGACTTTTTAAAATTTTTTGGGGCATCATATGGCTTGGATGTTGCTTGAATAGGTCCGTTACACTTAGACGGTGCTCAAATGATATCCGGAAAAATCGAAATCGAAAAATACTAAAAAATTCACAAGGATACGAAGAATGTGAGGAATCCTCACATTTTTCGTACCCTCCCAAATCTCCACTTCTTTGGAATTTTTAAAATTTTTTGGGGCATCATATGGCTTGGATGTTGCTTGAATAGGTCCGTTACACTTAGAAGGTGGTCAAATGATATCCGGAAAAATTGAAATCGAAAAATACTAAAAAATTCACAAGGGTACGAAGAATGTGAAGATTCCTCACATTCTTCGTTCCCTCCCAAATCTCCACTTCTTTGGACTTTTTAAAATTTTTTGGGGCATCATATGGCTTGGATGTTGCTTGAATAGGTCCGTTACACTTAGAAGGTGCTCAAATGATATCCGGAAAAATCGAAATCGAAAAATACTAAAAAATTCACAATTCCTCACATTCTTCGTACCCTCCCAAATCTCCACTTCTTTGGACTTTTTAAAATTTTTTGGGGCATCATATGGCTTGGATGTTGCTTGAATAGGTCCGTTACACTTAGACGGTGCTCAAATGATATCCGGAAAAATCGAAATCGAAAAATACTAAAAAATTCACAAGGGTACGAAGAATGTGAGGAATCCTCACATTTTTCGTACCCTCCCAAATCTCCACTTCTTTGGAATTTTTAAAATTTTTTGGGGCATCATATGGCTTGGATGTTGCTTGAATAGGTCCGTTACACTTAGAAGGTGGTCAAATGATATCCGGAAAAATTGAAATCGAAAAATACTAAAAAATTCACAAGGGTACGAAGAATGTGAGGATTCCTCACATTCTTCGTTCCCTCCCAAATCTCCACTTCTTTGGACTTTTTAAAATTTTTTGGGGCATCATATGGCTTGGATGTTGCTTGAATAGGTCCGTTACACTTAGAAGGTGCTCAAATGATATCCGGAAAAATCGAAATCGAAAAATACTCAAAAATTCACAAGGGTACAAAGAATGTGAGGAATCCTCACATTCTTCGTACCCTCCCAAATCTCCACTTTTTTGGACTTTTTAAAATTTTTTGGGGCATCATATGGCTTGGATGTTGCTTGAATAGGTCCGTTACACTTAGAAGGTGCTCAAATGATATCCGGAAAAATCGAAATCGAAAAATACTAAAAAATTCACAATTCCTCACATTCTTCGTACCCTCCCAAATCTCCACTTCTTTGGACTTTTTAAAATTTTTTGGGGCATCATATGGCTTGGATGTTGCTTGAATAGGTCCGTTACACTTAGACGGTGCTCAAATGATATCCGGAAAAATCGAAATCGAAAAATACTAAAAAATTCACAAGGGTACGAAGAATGTGAGGAATCCTCACATTCTTCGTACCCTCCCAAATCTCCACTTCTTTGGAATTTTTAAAATTTTTTGGGGCATCATATGGCTTGGATGTTGCTTGAATAGGTCCGTTACACTTAGAAGGTGGTCAAATGATATCCGGAAAAATTGAAATCGAAAAATACTAAAAAATTCACAAGGGTACGAAGAATGTGAGGATTCCTCACATTCTTCGTTCCCTCCCAAATCTCCACTTCTTTGGAATTTTTAAAATTTTTTGGGGCATCATATGGCTTGGATGTTGCTTGAATAGGTCCGTTACACTTACAAGGTGGTCAAATGCTATCCGGAAAAATCGAAATCGAAAAATACTCAAAAATTCACAAGGGTACGAAGAATGTGAGGAATCCTCACATTCTTCGTACCCTCCCAAATATCCACTTGATTGGACTTTTTAAAATTTTTTGGGCCATCATATGGCTTGGATGTTCGTTGAATAGGTCCGTTACACTTAGAAGGTGGTCAAATGATATCCGAAAAAATCGAAATCGAAAAATACTAAAAAATTCACAAGGGTACGAAGAATGTGAGGAATCCTCGCATTCTTCGTACCCTCCGAAATCTCCACTTCTTTGGAATTTTTAAATTTTTTTGGTGCATCATATGGCTTGGATGTTGCTTGAATAGGTCCGTTACACTTAGAAGGTGGTCAAATGATATCCGGAAAAATCGAAATCGAAAAATAGTAAAAAATTCACAAGAGTACGAAGAATGTGAAGAATCCTCACATTCTTCGTACCCTCCCAAATATCCACTTGATTGGACTTTTGAAAATTTTTTAGGGCATCATATGGCTTGGATGTTGGTTGAATAGGTCCGTTACACTTAGAAGGTGGTCAAATGATATCCGGAAAAATCGAAATCGAAAAATACTAAAAAATTCACAAGGGTACGAAGAATGTGAGGAATCCTCACATTCTTCGTACCCTCCCAAATCTCCATTTCTTTGGACTTTTTAAAATTTTTTGGGGCATCATATGGCTTGGATGTTGCTTGAATAGGTCCGTTACACTTAGAAGGTGCTCAAATGATATCCGGAAAAATCGAAATCGAAAAATACTCAAAAATTCACAAGGGTACAAAGAATGTGAGGAATCCTCACATTCTTCGTACCCTCTCAAATCTCCACTTTTTTGGACTTTGTAAAAATTTTTGGGGCATCATATGGCTTGGATGTTGTTTGAATAGGTCCGTTACACTTAGAAGGTGGTCAAATGATATCCGGAAAAATTGAAATCGAAAAATACTCAAAAATTTACAAGGGTACGAAGAATGTGAGGAATCCTCACATTCTTCGTACCCTCCCAAATATCCACTTGATTGGACTTTTGAAAATTTTTTGGGGCATCATATGGCTTGGATGTTGGTTGAATAGGTCCGTTACACTTAGAAGGTAGTCAAATGATATCCGGAAAAATCGCAATCCAATAATACTAAAAAATTCACAAGGGTACGAAGAATGTGACGAATCCTCACATTCTTCGTACCCTCCCAAATCTCCACTTCTTTGAAGTTGTAAAAATTTTTTTGGACTTCATTTGTCTTGGATGTTGTTTAAATAGGTTGATTTCACTTAGGCGGTGTTCGAATAAGTCCCGAAAAAATTAAAAGCTAAAAATACTAAAAAATTAGAAAAGGTCCGAAGAATGTGAGGATTCCTCACATTCTTCGTACCCTCCCAAATCTTCACTTATTTGAAGTTTTAAAAATTTTATTGGACTTCATATGCCTTGGATATTGTCTAAATAGGTTGATTCCATTTAGGTGGTGTTCGAATGAGTCCCGAATAAATTAAAAGCCAAAAATATTAAAAAATTAGACAAGGTACGCAGAATGTGAGGAATCCTCACATTCTTCATACTCTCTCAAATCTCCACTTCTTTGAAGTTTTAAAATTTTTTTTGGACTTCATTTGCCTTGGATATTGTTTAAATAGGTTGATTCCACTTAGGCGGTGTTTGAATGAGTCCCGGAAAAATCCAAATCCAAAAATATTATAAAATTGGATGAGGTACAAAGACTGTGAGAAATCCTCACCATTTTCCGCTTGTATGAGGGTGTGAAATGGATTCTTCAAAATTCAAAATGGAAATGTTCGAAAAAATATTGTGAGGCGTTTTGATTTCCATATGGTTAGTAATTATACATTTTTCGTATTTTCAATATTTCAACTAATTTTTTTGTGTAATTCAATTTAAACGCTAAGAAATAATTTGGTCATATATTATCAATTAATAATTAGTACACAATTAATTTAATATAAATTTAATATTTATATTTTATATCATTTATTTATATTTTTTCTTTTTTTTTTTCACTTCATAAACAAATTATATTGTTTTTCACACTTCAAATATTTTTCAAATTTTGTCAACAAATTATTTGATGTTAAAATAAATTATATTTACTTTTCCTTAATTTATAAATTTTATCACCAAATTAGTTTGAATTTTTTTTTATTTAAAATTTAATTTTTATCTTGGGTTTAATCACTTTATATTACAAAAAAAAACTGCTATTTATTTTTTCAAATTTCTCTTTATTTTTCTGTTGCACAAAAAAAATTCCCCAAACAAAAAAATTACATTAAACAGGAATTTATAATTGGTTATTGTAATGGATGTAAAAATGTGTGTTGCATGGGATTAATTCCCATGGCAACCGGTTGGTAACCTGAAGAATTGGTTTTGTATACTTTTTTATTATTTTTCCATGCCATGTGTCTTCATCTTATGAGCCCAAAAAAATGGGTATGGTACCGAAAAACCACTTTTCGGTACCCTAGCATAACCCTAAACATAAATATCTATTCATTAGAATATAAGTATTTGAAATAAAAAAGAATCAAACAGTTATACAATGAATTAGTTATTGATTATAAATAAACTAACTAAAATAACTAGTTATTTTCTTAGTTTTTTGGGTGATTGTTAAAGAGAAAGGAAGCAAAAACAACTCCAATTGTGGAGAAAAAGTCAAATGAAGATCAAAATAAGGCATCAATGCATAAATTTAGAATTTCTAAGTAAAATTAATGTTTTACTTCGAAAATTTTAAAGTGAAGGAAGTCATTTTGGTTTCACAATTCAAAATTACCATCATTTCGATTTTAGTTTGAAAATTTTGAACTTCGCACTCTCGTTTCAATTTCAATTAAGTCGATAATGTCATTTCGAAAATTTTGATATTAGTATGTTGAGTTCAAAATCAATGGTCTTTTATTCATTTTCATTTCAAGAATTATACAAATAAACCCAATTGATTCAACTTTCAATTTTCTTGTCACGTAACATGCATCTATCATGTTTCGGGTTTACATTTCAGACTTCAAACCTAAATAAGGAACAAATTAAGACACAAATTAGTTTGCACGCATTCCATGCATCTAAAATTCAACAAAATCGTTTTCAATACGTTTGTTTTCATTCAAAAATTTCCAAGGTTAGAACTTAGATGGTTGGATTTTACTTAAAAAACATAAAGCCACCCCTATTCCTATGCCCTTTAACAGGACTCTCCCCCTCATTTTGGCATTTCAATCAAAGGCATCGTTCACGGATTGTTTTCATCGTAGACATCAAAGCACGTAGCGACCGTCTAAGGGAGAATCGTAAGGGCAACGCCTACGCCTCTCGGTGGGTGTGACCGACACGTCTCTCACTGTTTCTCTCTACTTCTCTACTCTTGTAATTTTGCGCCACATCCTTCAATGCTGTTTCCTCACGTGGCACGACAAGACACGTGACAAGTAGTAGCAAGAAAAATCCCACATCCCCTGTAGCCATAACAACCCTCCTTCCTTCGCTCCTTTGCTCCACCCTCTGGTCTCTAGGGTTTCGATTACTTTACTTCCAACTCGACGACATCTCCAGCGTCTTATTCAAGGCCTACCGCCACACTCACTGTTGTTTTGGTAAGCTAAGCTTCTGTTTGGTTTCCGAGAAAATTCTGGAAAGACAGAGAAAATGAAGTTTTTTTTGGATAACGTGGGTTGTATAGTTGTGCTGTTTCCTCGAAACTTCAGTTTCTTTTTTCTTGTCTTTTTCTGTAAGTCTTTTAGCAACCAGGTTCTGCTTTTGTTGAACTGGCTCTGTTGTCTCTAGACTGGTGAGTTTGATACTGAAATTGTTTGTCTGCGGTTTGGGAAATGAAAAGAAATTAGGATTTCTTTTTTCGAATCGTAAACTGGCATTATCAAAAGCGACCCCTCCACTTGAACGAAAATAGTACCAACTCTTAGGTTGGCTGGGTTCGATCTTTATCTTCTTTTCTATTCCTCCTCAGCATCCAAATCGAAAGTAAAAGAGAATTTTTTTTTTTCTATGCGTCTGTGTGTTTGCCTGTTTCTGTTAGCAATCATATTTGGTTTGTAGATAGATGGTTTCTATTAGGGTTCATGTTTTTTAGGTTATCATATTTTTTTCAAATACCAGAATGGGATTATATAGAATTTTCAGGAAGTATTTTCCTTGAAATGAACGGAGAGGTGATTGGATTTCTATTCGATAGGGTCTGAGGTTGTGAACTATCTAGGTTTTAATAGTTGACAACTTCGGTTTGGTAGTACAGAGAAACCATGTTATTGTTGTTTGTAGACTAGATCCTCAAATTTATTGTAGAGAAGCTTCATTATTTGGTAATGGTTATTCAAGGGACCATTGGAATAAGGCATGTGTTTTAGTAACACAACAAAGCAAAAGTTCTACTCCTTGAACAAGAACCAGGGTCTTCCCTTCCATTTCTGGTGAATCTTAAATGCGCACGTTTAATGCATCAGGGATTTTTAAGTTAGGAATTAGGATTAATGTTTTGTCCCAATCGAGCCACAGAGGATATGATCACCATTTAAATGTGATGTTCTTTTTTTTATCATTTGTATTTTGAATATATATTTTTTCATAGCCTTATTAAGGATGTGGAATTGATTATTGTTTGCTTGCTTGCTCTTTTCTCCACTATATCATTTAATAGGAAAAAATGGCTGAGAAGATTGGAGCAGCTCCGCCACCAGCTTCTTTTGAGTATGAGCTTTTTGAAGGAGATCCAGACCACCTTAGAACTGTTGCAGCTACATCAACCCAGTTAAGCCCATGGATTGATCCTGCCTCTTTGAAACTTAAGCACAGGATTGGACGAGGCCTCTTTGGTGATGTTTGGTTAGCAACGCATCATCAGTCCGCAGATGATTATGATGAATATCATGAAGTTGCTGTTAAGATGTTACATACGATAAGGGAGGATCACATGCAAATGTTTTTGGATAAATTTGCAGGGATATTTTTGAAATGCCGACAACTAAAAGGTGTTTGTTGGTTGCATGGTATCTCAATCAAGACAGGAAAGGTAATTCTCCACATGAAGAGGTTGTTCAGGTAGTCTAGGAAATGGACCACATGAAGCCCCCAGTCATAATCCGGTTCTATAGAAAACGAAATGGATGTTGGTCTAATGCACATTTGCACCTTGTATTTTTTCTCACATCTTGAACCTCCTTGTTATCATTATTTACGAAACATATTATAAATCAAAACTGGTCATGTAATGTTTAACCTGGTTTTTAGGTATATTTTGGGGTTTATAGGTGTATATATGCTTTCTATCTTGATAACGGGAAATTTGACATTCTGAATCCTCTTCTTTCGTTTCTCATTGTGATGTCTGGACAGGTCTGCATTGCTATGAAATTTTATGAGGGATCAGTGGGTGATCGAATGGCTCATCTTAAAGGAGGCAAGCTTCCATTGTCTGATGTTTTAAGGTGATGCTTTTGGGAGATATCTCCTCTTTCTGAAGCTTGCAATTAGTGAAGATGGAACAAATCTTATTCTGAAGAAAATGTTGATGCTTACAGGTATGGAATCGAGTTGGCTAAAGGAGTTATGGAGTTGCACTCCACAGGGGTCCTGGTGCTAAACCTTAAGCCATCTAACTTCCTGCTTAATGAACATGACCAAGTGGTTCTAGGAGATATGGGAATCCCATATCTACTCCTTGGGATTCCATTGCCCAATCCTGATATGGTTCTGAGACTTGGAACGCCAAATTATATGGCTCCAGAACAGTGGGAACCAGAAGTAAGAGGACCAATATCTTGTGAAACTGATACATGGGGTTTTGGCTGCAGCATAGTGGAGATGTTGACTGGTGTTCAACCCTGGTGTGGGAGATCAATTGAAGAAATATATCAATCAGTTGTTATTAAGCAAGAAAAACCGCTTATTCCAAGCGGCCTGCCGCCTGAAGTTGAGAATGTTCTCAATGGCTGCTTTGAGTATGACCTCCGTAATCGACCTTTAATGGTAGATATTTTGCAAGCATTCGAAAGGTAGTTTTCTTATCTATCAATTCATTTTCCTTTTAATTTACTGAAATAGAAAAAGGTCTTCCTGTGGTTATTCATAACACTTCTCTTGCACAATAAAGTCTTCATGATCTGTTATCCTCCTTGCTGGCTTTTTCAATGGATGCAGTCCCTTGATCTGAGGAAAATTTGAATCTTTCTCTGAAAATCAAAGAATTTTATTGGAAAAAGGAGGAATAAAAAGCATGATCAAAAGGACAAGGGGTCCTCTAAAAGGAGAACCAAAGAATGACAAACCTGACAAAGGCGCAAGATTCAGAAACTGGAAAAACTTAGAACCATTGATGGGATGCAACAAACTTGGGAACTCCTAAGCATCAAGACTACATTTAGCTAGCACTTCATTCTGTCTATAGAATCCAAGAAGCCTCTCCAACCACCCACCCTCAGATTCACACTCTTATCATTACTTCTCCAAGTCCTCTCTACTTCAACAATGAAAGAACCTCAAGACTTACAAGGAGCCTAGATTTGGGCCTCTGTACCAAAGCCATTTTCTGCTGGGATAGAGAATGTTAAATAATGTTGCTTGCATGGTTCCTCCACAAATCTCCAATGGCTGATTGCATTGGGTTCCCCTGTGCCTACTGTTGAAATTAACTTTGGTCTGTCCTTAGGGAGCTGGACTTTGTTCCTCACTTTAGAATAGAGAAAAGCCTGACAAACAAACTCTTTGGTTTTAGAAATCCAAAAAAAGATGAAATTGTAACCCTTTTCTCAGATTCCTCAATCTGGGTACAGAACGTATCCCAAATGTCATAACAAGCACAAGCCCACCCTCTATCTTCTGTCCCCAAGCCCCTAAAAGATACTGCAACTGTGTGTGTCTGTGTGTTTTCTTTCTTTCTTTCTTTCTTCCAGAAAGAAAAAAAAGACCTCCTAGAAACCGCCCAATCTACACCAATAAGGAAGACAAACCTTGGTACAACATGTAACCACTAAGGCACCTTTACTCTCACAACTTATTTCAGATATGCTTCCATCACCTTTTGATAACTTCAGAAGGGGATAGCATTTAAATGTACCATTTCTGCACCTATCAAAAAAAAAAAAAAAAGCATTTAAATGTACCATTTCTGAATTTGCAATAGCCGAGTACCAATCCTTGGATCTGTTTAGGGACCAAAATGATTTTGTCCATTAATGTTTGTCTTCCTACATGCACTCCCCCACAACCCAGTCCGTCTTGTAAAGCTACTGTGGCCTTTGTGTACGTGAAGTGCTCCATTTCAATTTGTGGAGAGGAGAGCAACTGGAAGAAAAGACAATGGAAATTTATCGTTGTATTTATATTCCCATAAAATAATGGAGTTAAGTTTTCGTTCAAGTCAAGATTTAGAGTGTATGTTGAGCTAGGAGGAAGGATGTTGATGAGGTAACCAGAAAGATACAGGTTATTAGTCTTAGAAATCTAGCTTTAATCACTATTTAAAGACTTCTCTTTAATCAATAGGATACAGGCTGGTGTAGCAGCTTAAGGATCTTGTTTTGATGGAGAAAAGAAAAAGGTCCAATCTGGAAGAAAAGAAAAAAAATTGTAAATTCCCTCTATTTTGTGCTTCACCTGATATATTAAGTTGACTCCTTAAGAGGGGGGATCAGGTGGCAAGATAATTCATCAATTTTAGCTGGTCGATAGCTATTATTGGCATCATTGGAAGGGAAAAGAATGTTTACCCAACATTATTCCTCAAAACCTGAATTGTACCATCCAATAAAAAAAATGATGAAAAAAAAAAAATCTCACATGTGATGCAACTTGGGCAGGCAGGTTGGAGGGCAAATAAAGATTAATTAGAAATATTGGTTAGTTTGAATGTGCACCTTTTTGAGTAAGATCTTAAGATATCAAGGATGCTTAAATCTTGAGATATCCCTATTTGTCTTGCTTGTGTTATAAGGCATTGTGATGCTGTCAATTGATTGGACTTTAAGGGCATTTCTTTCAGCCACTTTTGCAGCTCCTCTCTAGTTCAACCTTTTCTCCCTCTATTTTTAGTATTTTTTTTTTGTCTTTAAGAAGTGAAAATTGTATGATATTTTATTGTTAAATTATAAAATATTTTATTGATTTGGTGATCTTTATATGTCACATTTGACACTTCCTTCAGTTGTATGAATTTTATTTATAAAATTTTATCTTTAGATGAGGTATCACTCTTTTATTAAGGTTTCCAAAGTTCAATTTAAAGTTTTTCCTTGGTATGGTGTATTATTGTCAATCTTGTGAATTGAAATCTATATCAAGAATTCTATGTTCATGTCCTTGTTATTTTGAGCCCTTCATGTCTCCAAAATATTAAAATTCAAGAGCTTGATATCTGTCATTTGTCATGCTATGACAGGAGTTTGTAGAGTGTCATCAGATATTAAGCTTAGAAACATCTGGATGATTGTTGAGTTGTAGTAGGTCATATATTAGTTAATTTTTTTTATCTTAGTTATGGGTGTCCTAGGAATGTGGTGTTTGCTGATCTAGAGAGAATTTTTTAATTAAGAAAAGGGGAAAAACCTTACAAGGAATAGTAAAAAGTGAACCTCTAAAATTTGTTCCTAATTTCTAACAATCATAATAATCAAATTCCTAAAATAAAGATGATTAGAAATCTTCTCCTTAGAAATCATAATAATGAACCCCTAAAACAAAGGGGTTAAACATGAAAGCTAATGTAGAAAGTCTTAGGTTGGAGACCTCTAAATATATAATTAATACTTGTCAACTCCCCCCTAAGCTAGAGCATATATGTCTCAAATGCACAGCTTGTCTAGTGTCACTTTCAAAGTCCCATTTGACTTGTCCCTTGTTAATATATATGTAAACTAATTCTCTGTCTTCTGTCAAAATTTCCTTGATAAAGTATCTATCCACTTCAACATGTTTAGTACAAGTTGTTAATGACAAGTTGTTTAGCATATATGTCTCAATGCTGAACCGGATTGTGGACAGTGCTAATGACAACTTTTTATTACAGAAAAACTTCATTGGATCCTTAGAAGCTTAACTCCTTTAATAGGGCCCTCAACCATAAGCCATGACTCTAAATTTTGCTTCATCTCTTGATCTAGCCACAAAAGATTGTTTCTTGCTATACTACATGATTAAATTTCCTCCCACAAATATGCAATACTGTGAAGTTGGTCTTCTATGTATTCCAAACCCTGCCCAATCAGATATACCATTACTTTCAAGTGACCATGTTCAGAAAATAATTAACTTTTCCTAAGAGCAGATTTTAAATACCTAAAAATCCTATGTAAAATCAACTTGTGTGTTTCACAAGGAGCATGCATAAGCAGGCTAACCACACTCACTGCATTGGCTTTGCTAGGGAAAGTATGACGAGAATGAGTCAAGTATATTAGTTTCCCGACCAATCTTTGGTATCTTTCTTTGTCTACTGGTATACCATTTGTGCCTTCACCCAACTGAGTATCAACAAGTTTACAAGCTGGCATTTCACTTTCATCAAGTAAGTTCAGAATACATTTCCTTTCAAGAAGCATCACTAGCATCAAATGTGTATGAGCCACAACATCCTAGATATCATGTGTTGTAGGAAGTCAGAGAAAAGTGGCACTAATATTTGAAGCGATCGAATTGAGTAGCCATGACATAAGATTAGCATCCTCCTTGATCCAATTAGAGAAGAAAGGATCAGAAATAGCTGGCTATTTTGTCTCTCATATCAAGCATCCCAGCTTCCTTTTTCCTGTAATTTACAGCTTCACAAACTAGGATCAGGTTGCATAATCTGTCCCATTAAGTATGTTAGAAGTCATTTGAACATTCGTGTTATCATGTTGAACCATCACAGCTGAAGGCATGAGTGGTGCTGTACCAGAAACCAAAAGTTTCTTAACACCAGCTCAGACTTGATTCTTTGAGTGATGGTAGTTGCAAACTCAAACAGCAGGGATAGGAGGCTAATGGGAGTAGATTAGCAGTAATAGTTTAGAACTAATGAGCATAGAAATTGCTTTGATACCATGCTGATTTAGAGAGATTTTTTGGTGTATCTACTTCACAGCTTGTACAAGTATATATAAGAAAATGAAGAACTACTGTAAGGAAGAATATAAAATAAATCCCTACAGTCTGCTCCTAACTTATAATAATTATAGCAATCAAATTCCTAAAATAAAGGAGCTAAATATGACAGCTAAAAATTAGCTCCTTATAGAAATCATTATAAGATACCTCTAAAGTGAAGGGGTCAAATATGAAAGTTAAGAATGTGCAAGTTTATTGAAGAACTAAGAGAAGTTTAGTCTCCCGTTGTAAGTTTAGAGAGTTCCAAGCCAATACATGAAGGCCTTGCTTGTGTGCATCTGGAAAGAAAGTAGTAATTTCTCTCTTCTTACCAGTGTTTTCTGGTGTTTGGATGTGCTAATCTGTTAGATTTGGACTATAATTTAGAGCTTCTCAGTGGAACCAGAGTTTAGCAGTAATCACCTTCTCCTCAATCCAACTCTGCCCAACCTTCATGACCTGTTTTTTGAACTTGTCACAATTTCAGTTCCTTTTCCATCTATAAAAGTTAGTTGGCTCATAGTCATGTATAACCTATTCACTCCAATTTTTTATATGAATTGACAGAAATGGAAATATATTTTGTCTGATAAATGAGAAATAGAAAGAAATAGTGTCAAATGCTCATTCCTTGACATTGCAATATAAGATTGGATTTAGATAATATATTTATTTTAGTTTATGCACTACCTTAGCTAATAAAGTACAGATAGGACTATAACCTTTTATTCTCTTTTGATAACTTGTAAACCTCCCTATAGTGTCCTGTAAACGGGACTCTATATTACCAAAAGGTTGTAAGTTTTCATCTTTCATGTTGAAAAATAAGATAGATAAAAATATCTAGTTGCACAAGTTCTAGTATGTACCTGTTTCCTATAATTGTAGATATATTATGACTTTGTGCAGTGCGCTAAATACATCCATTAGATTCCAAGTGCCAACTTATTGAATCTCTACATACCTTCAAATTTTAAAAAGTGATGTAAGAGTTAGGCTTTTCTTTCTTGCATGCTTTCTATCTTTTTCTATTTTTATTTTACTTTTAATTTCAGAGAATAAAAAAGTGGTAATACATTTCAGATTTCAAGCTTCATAGGGATATTGTCTTTTCTAATTACAGCAAAAGGGTCTTTGAATATTTTTTTCAAATATCAAACCAGCTCCAGATTCCTATCAGTCTGAACTTATTGCTATTGCAGTACTTCTAGTTTGAACTAGTAACCTGGTCAGTAGAGGACAGAGCTAAAGAATTTTGTCATTCTACATTATTTTTGAGGTTCTAAGAGAAACTCTGTTCAATCTGCACTGTTTTTAACAACTGATTGATTTGCGACTGAACTTGCAGCTCACAGAATGCCGTTTACAGTGATGGAGGATGGATTGGTCTAGAAAGCAGAACATGTACAGAGAGATCAAATAGCCTTGGCTACACATCCTGGTTCCTCTCAAAGGACTCTCTCCATGTGGGTGACATAGTTCGTTCCAGAAAGCCACTAAATGCATGTAAACCTCAAATCATGGATGTTCCAGAAGGGACTGTGGTTGGTTTGGATGGTGACAATGATCGAGATGGTTTTGTTCTGGTGAAAATCCGTGGAAAACACAACCCTTTAAGAGTGCATGTGTCAACACTTGAAAGGGTCACATCTGGCTTGGTAGTGACAGATTGGGTGCGCTTGAAAGAGCCAAACAGAAAGCACTCAACTGTTGGTATTCTACATTCTGTGCAGCGTGATGGAAGTGTAGCTGTTGGATTTCTAGGGCTTGAGACTCTCTGGAGAGGGCATTCCTCTGAGCTTCAAATGTCAGAAACTTATTATGTGGGACAGTTCGTGAGGCTGAAGACAAATGTGTTTACCCCCAGGTTTGATTGGCCTCATAAAAAGGGCGGAGCATGGGTTGCTGGGAGGATTGCACAAGTCCTTCCAAATGGGTGTCTTGTCGTAAGGTTCCCAGGGAGGTTTGTGTTTGGGGGTGAATCAAACAGCTTCTTGGCTGATCCAGCTGAAGTGGAACTAGTGTCCTTTGATAAGTGTCATGGTGTGGTGGAGAAGTACCATCATATTGAGGATTTTCACTGGGCTGTAAGGCCTTTGGTCATTGCATTTGGTGTATTTACAACCTTGAAACTTGGAGTCTTTGTTGGTGGAAATGTGTGTGTAAGAATGAGGAAGAGCCCAAGAAATCTGACCCCAAATGATGGCCAGTGCCAGGATGGCCAAGCTGGTGGCAATCCAGCATGGATTCCTCCCACAGTTGCTAACATCCTTTTCCGAGAAGGTCCTCCCACAGCTACTGCTAGGTAACTCATCCCTCTTTATTTGGCTATGGCTAAATTCTCAAAGTCTACAACATAGAAGGTGAACTGTATATAACTACCAGACAGACCTGTAAATATGTATACCTTATGTGATGATGTTTGGAAGCTTTCTATTTTGGGTTCATTTTCTATCATCCATCTCTTCATTGAGGATGTTCATTCTATTTTCCAGTGATGGAAACTGGAAAGTAGGCTTTGGTTGATGGATGTGGACAAGCTCGGTCTTGTTTAGTTCTTTCCTCAAGCATTGTATATTCTCTTATCAGAAGGGGTGAGATTTATTACATTTTTTAGATGGGAGCCTTTTTAAAAACAATTATCAAAATATAGAATTTTAGAACAGGATTTAAAGCAATTTTTAATTGTTTTGAATAATTTTGTTTAGAACTTAAATATATATATATATATATTCCATGAAAGTATTATGTATTTATGAATAATATAAAAAAATTTAAGTATTTTTAATATTTACCTAAAAGTTCAAAACACCATATAAAAAATAAATGTAAATACCTAAAATTTGTTCTAAAAAGTAATTTGTTTTTTATAAAAAATTCTCAAAAAGTCATTTTTTAAGATAAGTTTTTGAACCTGTTTTGTGAATTAGAAATCTGTTTTTGAAGGACAATTTCAAATAAAGCCTAAAAACAATTTTTGTCAAAAGTTTCATTGGAAATATAAGGTCCTTGGGCATGTTTTTCAATTTTTTTTTTTTTTAAAAAAACTGTTTTTAAATTAAAGAATAAAAAATAGGTTTCAAGAAATATGTCAAATCTAACTCATATTTTCTTTTTGTTTTTAAAAATTAATTTCAAAAAATAACAATAAAAAAAATTTTGAAAACGCCTTTTTGTTTTTAAAAGTAAAAAATTATTTTTGAATCATAATACCAAACCGACTTTAAAATGTTTTAAACTTTTTTTTAGGTTTTCAAATATATTTTTAAAATAATTATTATTTTTAGTACTTTATTTTTAAACATTCTTTATAATTATATAATTTTTTTGTAAAACAATCTTTTAAAAACAACGTAAAAAAAAAGAAGATATTATTTAAAATTACAATTATTTTTTGTTTTTAAAAATAAAATTTGATTTTTTATTTTTTAATTGATTAATACGTTTTTCTATTTTTTTTTTAAAAAAAAACCAGATATCAAATAAGGATTTAGACCCTCTTAATCCACGTTACACGTTGCAGTTTTTCCAAGTAAATTCTCTTACACACAAAATGAAAGTCCAGAAGATGAATTTTTTCTTTCATAAATTGTAGGAACGCCGTTATTGAACCGTAGACCTGCTTGGTTGCAGGGAAAATGCTTGACTTAAACCAATAAAATGGGTCGGATTGAAGAATCATATCCGACAACACATGTAATCTTTATTGGGTTAGCCCATAGTTTGAGGCCCCATAAGAAATTTTCATGACCAAATTACCCCTATCTTTTCCTATAAATTCTTGGCTCCATTTACAAGGTTCATGGTGGAAGAAAAATTGAGAGACTGCCAGAAAAAACCATCGAAGTACGGAGCTCATAAACAAGACAAAAATGAAGGGAACGTTATTTCAACCCCTCTTGTAAGCTCAGTTCGTCCCATTCTTCTTCTTCTCTTCTTCCTTCCTCTTTTCTTGACAAACAAACAAATATTTGGAGTGCACTAAAACTCTCTTGTTTGGTTGCCGAGAAAATAAAGTAACTAGAGCAAATGTCCCAACCCCATTTGGTTTTAAGTCCTAAACTTGCTTTTCTTCCATTTTCTTGCAAACCAAACTGCCAACTTCTTGCAGGAAATACATTCATGACGATGATGGTAACGAAGAAGAGGAAGAAAGCAAAGAAAAATCAGTGGCAGGAGAAGAAACTGAAGGAGGTGAATTTGATGACATAACAGAGTCAGTCCAGTACAAGAACCTCCGGAAAGGAGAAACAACCAAACAAGGTATTAGCCCTGAAACTTTCTCCCTAATTTTCCTGGGAAGTTAACTTTTCAGGGAAAAAGCAAGTTTCTTGGAAGAAAAATACTTAGTTTTGCGCAAAACCAAGAAATCAATTCATGCATTCCTGGTTCTTTACGAATTACAATCCATATAACGGTGACTCGTTTTGACTCGGTTAAACAACTCAGAGGTGAATCGTTCGAGTTGGACCACTTCCTCAAATGGCTTTAGTGCACTTTTCCTATTTTAGGCTGTTCAATTTAGGTGGTTTTCGTAGAAACGAGGTGGAATCACTGGAATGCTACAAATTGGGCCTCCCTAGTATGGGCCGTATGGTTGGCCTATGTTATTATGGGCCCCCAACCCAACTTCCATGAGCTGAGAATTTATATGTTTTATCAGGAGACGATCTATCCTTGGAGAAACATGGGCTTTGGTTGCAAGAACAGAAGTCCAGAGTAGCAAGGCTTCAGAAACACCTCAAATCAAGATGGACTCTGGAGGATCTCATTCAGCAGCATCTCCACATGTACCATGCCCACTTCAACCGGGCCTTGGTCTCAGCCCGTCTCCAAGACGTGGCCCAACTCCTCATGCCCCAATGGGCTCCACCTCATGAGCTCGCCTCACTAGCCTGGCTCGGCGACTGGCGGCCCTCCGCAATTCTGGGCCTAATCTGGGCCCGGGCCCGCACCTCATCGTCGCTGTCGGGGTCGGATCCGGCCATCCAGCGCCTCTTGCCGCAGCTGATCCACGAGCTACGCATCGAGGAGACGGTGGTGGAGGAGGAGATGGCGGAGATCCAAGCCACCTGTGTCCTCCACCTCCCTTTCGCTCCCATGAACCACCGTACGGGTGGCGCTGCATTGCGCTGCATTCAGTCGGAGTTCAAGAAGATCCACCAAGTGATCGTTAAGGCCCAAAGCCTCAGGTCCATTTTCACTCTCTCTTCAACCTTAACCAACATAACAGACAATGTAACTGTAATAACTGTGATAACCGTAATGACTGCCTGAAATGAAAATGATGACAGGTTCAAGGCATTGGAGATGGTGGTGAACAATGTATTGAGCCAAACCGACGCGGCGGAGTTCTTGGTAGCATTTGCCGGAATTCAGAAGTCCATCCACCAGTTCGCGGCGCATCAAAGGCTCCGAAAGGGTCAACTGTCGGTGTGTGTGAAGGCGGTGGGAAATAGTCAGAGTTGAGTGATAGGAGAGTGTAGGTACTACAAGGCACTCAAGTTTTGAATTCTCAAGTTTTAAAAAGTTGCAGTAGGTGATGACTTTGGAATTTTTTGTGGGAACTAATAATACTATCAGGCATGAATTTTTTCCCCCCTTTTTAATTGCACCCTTAAATGCTCACTTGGATAAGGAAGTTTTTTTATTTTTTAAATTAGAAAATAGTAGAACCTATAAAAAGTATGAATTTATGTTATGTTCTTAAAAAGTATTTTTAAAATTTGAGATAGTAAACTTCAATTTTTTTAAATGGATTTTAAATTATATTACATTTATATAAAATTAGTTTAGAGCTTGTTTGGTCATGTAATTAAAAAACGGTTTCTATTTTTAAAAACAAAAATTGTTTTTAAAATTTTCTAACACTATTTGATCGTTGTTTTTTGGAAATAATTTTAAAAAATAAAGTGAAATAGAGAACAAATATGAATTGTTTTTACCAAGTTTAAAAAAAAACATAAACTCATTTGGTCATATTTTCTGAAACTTGTTTAACAGTTTTTAAAAGCAAGTTTTAGAAAAACAATGATCAAATGAACGTTAGTTTTTGAAAAACAAAAAATTAATCGAAATTCACGTCTAATAATTTCAACGAACAAAACCATGTATTTCATGGACAAAAACACATTAAATTCCCTTACTTGATTCATTACTAATAAAATTATTTGGCATATAAATATGAATTCAGACTTGTTTTTATCCTCATTCACATTTATATATTCAATGTGATGATGAAAGCACTACAACTTGGGCTGGTTGGTCAGGTTGATGACTAATCCAAACCCAACTCGAATTAAGAAACAATCTACTCAAGTTCAACTCAACCCAATTTTTAATCCAAGGCACTCAACTTTAACCCAACCTAATCTCATTTTTTAAAATTCAGATTGATCGGATTAAATCTAGGTTGATCAAATTTGACTTAGGTTAGATAATTCAAAATTTATTCATAATATTTTTTTAAAAACTATTTTCTATCTATTTATAAAAAAATTTAAATAATAAATAGAATAATATTTAAGATAGAAAAAGAATAAATATAAATTTACATATTTTAATTAAAAAAATGAAAAGCACATAATATAATATAATTTGATATTTTTTTCTTAATGAGTATTATTATATAAGATAATATATGTTATAAATATTATAAAGATATTAATTCAGGTTTAAATTTAGATGGTTATTTGAACATTAGTCTGAACCCAATTCAAATTAAAACAACATAACTCAAGCTCAATCCGAATATTGAAAATAATTGTCTAAACCTACTCAAATATCAAGTTGTGCTCGGGTTAGGTCAAGTAGACCCGAGTTTACCCTTAGATGATATTGCTAAAAAAAATAATCATAACTTAGAAAAGTTAGTTTTTTCCAAATGATAGTGGGAAAGTTGTAGAGCAAAGAAGGCCACATTAGTCAAATATGGAAGCCATAACATCTCAAAAGACACTTTCCAGAGATAAAACAGCCATAGAGATAGAATATCATTCACGTGGGCTGTGCTCTAAAGCATTTTCACCATTCCTTTACTTGTCTCACTGCTTTGTTCCTCATTCAATGTCTTCTCTCAGTGGAAACCAGCATTTCAACCTTCTTTTCATCTCATTTTCTCAAGTATTTCCCTATTTCTGTGAAATAATATACAAAACCCTAATATTAGTTTTATTTATGACCCATGGTTAAAAAAGAAAAATGTTAAGAAAAGAAAAAAAAATAGTAAAGAAAATGATTTTCTCACATTTAAATTTATTATAAAAAATATAAATAAATAAATATAATTAAAATTAGTAAAAAAACTTATATAATTTTTTTCCTTCCACTTTTTCTTTCTATTTTTTTTTTTTTTTTGCATTTTCTCTTAAATTTTCCGAAACCAAATATAGTTTGAGAAATAATTTTTTTATATTTTATAAAAAAAAATGTGTTTCCAAGCTTTGAAAAGTGATTTAAATCATTTAAAAAAGAAAAAAGCTAATGCTTTTCTTTTTTTCTTTTTTTTTATAAGATTTGAATAAACTTGAATTTGTTTGAAATCTAAATTGAATTGATGTAAAAATGTGGTCCAAAATTGTAATTTTGTTTTGTCTATTCAAATAAAACATCTGAAAATAAAAATTAAGTTATAAAACAAAGAGTACACAAAACCTATTCTTGATATTTTGGAAATCAAAACCTTATTCCTAATGATTTTTAAAGATACGAGATAAATTTATATTTTATTTATAAAATATTTTATTTTATATAAAAAATTATTTTAAAAATAAAAAATAGAAAATATATCCAAAGCCTAAACACAACAATATTAAGGTAGTGTTTATTTTTTTGTTGAATACAAAAAGCTAAATATTTTGACTTTTTCTATTCAGCTAAAAGTAACATGTTGACATCATCCAACATAACTAAAATGAACTTGTTATTAATAAGTTCAATTTAATTATATTGGATATTGTCAATAGGTTACTTTTAACTTAATAAAAAAAGTCAAATATTTTGACTTTTTCTATACAACTAAAAAACCTAAGAATGAAAAAGAAATACAAAAAACAAAGAACAAGATATCAACAAATATGGCATCACATCGGACTAGTAAGGTAGGGGAATAGGCTTGAAAACATTCCTAAGGAATGATCCTAACCACCCTAGGCACACAGGGGGAATTGTACTAATGTGGCCTTGATTGTGCCCATGGAGCCCCATTCATTAGGTTTACTCCTTGTGTGCCACACACCCTCAAATCAACCACTTTGAAACAATTCACATGGGAATATTTGACTTTTGTGCTCACTTTTACACACCCTTTTGGCTTCCTTTCGTAATCATATGCACTAACATGTTACTACTTTTCTTCTCCATACATTTCTCCCATTGTCTCTCAATCAAAGGTAGATATAAGAAGAAAGAATTTCTATGTTTGCCCATTTGTATGGATGCTCCATGTATTTAATATACATCGACTGTCGATGGATCACGTCCCACGACCATTTGGGTGAGACAAATAAATCTCATGTCTCTCATAGGTTTTGAATGCCTATGAAGAATGTGAGACATATTTCCAACAACTATTAGGTTGGGAGATTTATGATTGAAAACCTTAATTACTCATATGATAAATAGTGTTATACCATAATTTGTTGAATGAATATGAAAATCATAGGATAAAATAACAAGTATTGGAGTTTGTTTCAATATTTTATCATTATCTCTTTTATTGACTTAAAAAACACGTCGGTTGAGTGACAAACACGTCTTTTCATGTAGTGATGTCAAAATTATCGATATAGGAATTGGGTTTTTGGTCATTACTTTTTTTTTTATAGTTTTATAAGTCACTTTGTTGAATCTGAATCTAATAAAAACAACGTAAAAAAACAAATGAATATAATAAGTGTATTAAATTCACTGTCTTCATAGCAAAAGTAATGAATGAAACACTAAAAGAGATGTCTTAAATAAGTTAAATAACTCGAAAGATGATGTGAGTTTTGATGTAACTTACGAGACTTTGTATAAGGAGTGTTTAAATATTAAAACAAATAAGTCAATTGCAATAAATCCAAAATAAAGTTTAATCAACGAGATTTTTGTTTTAAAGGTAGAAAAGAATCATTACTCAACAAAATTACTTTCTTTGAAAAAGAACATGCTAAAATGAAGAAAAAAGCAACAAGGATTGAAATGTGAAAATTAAATATTTTAATATGAGTTAAATTTTAAAAAGGAAGAGTTACATTCTAACTTTAAGACTCAATGATTTAATTAAGTTACGACATAAATCTTTTGATGAAAGGGGCTTCAAATTTGTTGATGGAAATATTATTCCAAATAGTAGTAAACTAGTTTTTGTTAAGCCTTATGGACAAGAACCTTATTAGAAAACTCATTCTCAAATCGAGTTTCATTGCACTTTATTGCAAAATATGACATATTTATAATAAATGTTATGTAAGATTGTTTGTAATTTTAAAAAAAATAAAATCCAACCTAACAAAAAACTGATGAATGGTAAAAAGGGTGTCCAACAATGGCTCAAAGATCCCTCTATATGCTATGTTGACTGAGAGCACTTTCAATGAAAATATGAAAGTTTCAAATATTAAACAAATTTGGGTAAAAAAAAGAATTTTATTAAATGTTTGTGGTTATTCACACACATCTCAAAGCAAGTAAGTCACAGTCATGATATTTTGATAGGAGTTGTTCATGTCATATAACTAATAATAAATTATTTTTCACTAAATTCATTGAATTTGATAGAAAAAATGTGTTAGTGAGGGTAATGTGGCAAAAAGGTTAAAGCACTAGCTATGCCCTAGGCATTCCTAATCTTGAAAAAGTCTTTATGTATAAAAGGCTTAAAGGTCAACTTAAAAAGCATGATCTAAATATGTGAAAATGAGTTCAATTTCCAATTTTCACAAAACATAAGCAAAGTGTTTGGTTTAAAGGGAAAATACATAATGATTAGCTCAAGAACTTTTGACAATTGTTATATTGTTAGTAAAAAATCTCATTTATCTTTTTTTTTTTTTGTGTGTAGAAATTATAAAATTGAATTTATTAACTTTTGGAGTCATAGATTAATTGAAAATGAAAAAGACCATACTATTGTGAAATTAAGAGCAACAAACAGAAGGGATGGGATAATATCAATGTCATTGACACTATAAAGAATAATTTTTCATTCTAGAACCAAACACATTTATCATTTGACATTAATTCATTCATGACTTGGTAAAAGACAAAGTTGTCTTCTTGGAGTATGAACCTACTTAGGATCAAATAACTAAAATTTGTACTAAATCTTTGGATGTATGTTTCTAGGTTTGAATCATTTAAGAAGTTCATAGGTCATTGTGTTCTCGACTAATTGCATTTAGAGCATGTTTAGGACATTTTTCGAACATATTCTTAAGTTCTAGATGCTTTCTTAGATTTGAAATATTTTTGTGTGTTTTGCTTATGTTTTTTCATTCTTGATTCTTTTTTTGTTCATCTGTATCTCTTCAAATCTTTCTTCTTTTTACTTTTATCATCATTGATGTGTCTATAAGGATATTTCTTTTATCTTCCTTACAAATGGTTATTTTGTTTTATAATGACCTAGAAGATGTGTTAAGATCTAAAAATCTTCTTAACTTAATTGATTGATGAGCTAGTTTATGAGCTATTATGATTTTGATTTGCTTGGATAAGCTACATGTTTTAATACCATATCTTGTAAGTAATTAATAGCTCAAAGGAGAGTTTTGTATTGTCACAAAAGATGATGAATAGTTCTTAAAGTTCAAACATAAGTTTATATCTATTTAATGTGCTTTGAAGATGGAGTAAAGTCGCTTAAAAATCTTCCTAAAAATTTAGATTTTTATGGCCTCTTGATTGTTTATCCTTTTTCAAAGTCAAAAAGAAGTAAAAAGAATATCATTTATTTCCCGAAATGGTTGTGATACCTTGCAATCTTTAAAATATAAAATGCTTCAATTGCAAAAGGTGGGAATCCCTAGTGTTGAACAAGGCCACTTTAGTGAATCTTAAAATTATAATCAAATCCTAAGTGTGTTGCCAATATTTTCATAAAAAATTAACTCAAATATTGTATGGGTGAAGGGGTGTACAATAGTTATGTTAAATAGAAATCTAGTAAAGAGAGCTGTAAATTGACTTGTAGGAAATAGAGTTAAGCTACCCTAGGGATGAATGTAATCTTAAAAATGATGTTTGATTTATAGATAGGTATAGTCTTATAAGTGTATGCTATCTATAATATTTGTTAGTTTTCTTTGTGAATTTATGAGACTCTTTTTAGTTAGAAGGTGTTTGATATGGTGTTAAATTGATAAGGTTCTTATTTCAATATTTTGATTTTCAACTCTAAGTAGTCTTGTGGACCCCGCATTTCGGCTCAATGCGCTAGCAACGGACTATGTATCAAAAGGGAATAACAAGGTATATGGCTAAACCGAAATGATGGCCACCCATCCTGCGACCATGGTCTCAAACATAGTTACCTCTTTAGCTGATCCACATTGGTTGGCTCTGAGAATCAGTTTCCATCTAAATCCATCAACCATGCAGCGCCCTCTGGGGTCAACTCCCCGATGAAATAAGGTCCGCTCCAGTTGGGTCTGAACTCTCCTCTAGGATCTCTGATCAATCCTCTAATGACCATCAAGACTAAGTCATCCCTCTCGTAATGGTCTGTCACAATCTCTGCTATCTTCCCCTGCCGATGGAGATGAAGGAAGAATGAACTCATCTGATCTCTGTCTCAAACCCTCAAGCTCTCTTCTCGACACCCCTGCGACAGTTTTAAATGGAAACTGTCACAAAAACTCCTGAGCTAGGTCATCCCATGTCCTGGCCTCGCAAGGACTCCAAAGATGTGAACTAGCGTTGGGCTATACCACATCAGAGATAAAGGAAAACATAGTGATCATCTGTGACCTGTCTAACCCATGGGCCCTCATCACAGTACTGTAGAGTCACTGATAAGTGTAGAGACAACCGACGACCATATACCTCTCAAATGTCAGGCATCCTGAACTTGGCTAGTGGACTGGCCACTGGTATACTATCAAGATCGTCCCAAGTCGATGACACTACCAAATAATCTCAACTGCCTGATACGCTGCTCAATACGATCTATACATGGATGAGCATCCTCCAAGGTCTACGATCTAGACTACCGCAGGTGACGGTAACCTCAAAATGACCATGTAACATATATGGTGGGGCTCGCGGCACTGGTCGAACCAAGTGGGTGGTGGTAGATGTGGCAGTGAATCACAAGGCGTCTCATCCTGAACTACAAACTGTCTACTCTGCTGACTGTCTATCTCCTGTCTGGGACTGGCCGACGGCCTCCTGAATAGAAGCCATGGCGGTCGTGAACTGATCAACTGTGACCAATCCCACTGAATCCATATCCGACTCTCTAAAAAAACCGAATCAATCTCCCCCTCTACTCTGATCAATGAGGTAAACCAGACTGAGAACCAAGACCCAATCCAGAAAGCATGGAAGAGCGGAATTAAAGAACATGTCCCAGAGTTACGAAAGAAATGAAAATCTGACCAACCAGAAGTCAGAGCAAGGCATTCCAAGAAGACAGCTATTGCCGGATTGCTAGCTCCAAACTCGTCCTATCTCAGTGCACCTCTCCGACAGGAGACTCTAAAAAGATGGCGAGTCATCGCGAAAGTCAATGACTGTTGATCACGGAGGCTTGAAAGCCCTTCAGAATGCGCCCACGCGTAGGGAGGAGATAAGTCCTAGTCGAAGGAATCTACGGCTCAACTTAGCAGGTCAAGGGTGGTCCAAGAGGAAATGGGTAGAACTTCAAAGGATCCCCTAGCATCGAAGCGGATTTCGACCTCCGCGGACGCAATCCCTCGCACGCCTCCAAAGAGACGGGCGCCTTCCATTGCAAGCTGGTCATCACCTCCACACATTGCACTGCCGCGCAACCCGGGGGTTTCCTATTGGTTGAAACCTCTTCCCAAGCTCTCAACACCTCGGTTAGTCGACTAAAAGTGCACAGGTGAGCTGTTGTGGTGCACCGAAAACCCTAAGAAGCCTAAAACAGGAAGAAAAACCCACCTACTGTCGCACAAATTATCCATGAACCTAGCCCGGGGCTATATAGTATCCTTCAAGATTGGACTCCAATAAGCATCGATATGGGCGGCTCTCCTAGGAATGCTCCTGCCATAACATCGATATAAGCCCGTCGCTAACTCCTACTTCCTAATCTCGTGGCGCCGGCAGAGAGCAAGCCACATAAGAACCGGTCTTCACACTTTGCAATAGTGAGAGCCGAGATGAAAAGAGAATTACCTGAAGACCAAGAGATTGGAGTAAGGGGATAGGACATGTGCGGTGCCCACATGGACAAGCGACATGCGATCAAGTAGAAGAAAGGCAATCATGCGACATGCAGTCAGGCAGAGTACAGGATATATCACTCATGCACACAAACTGTGACGATCAAGACAAATAGTGATACAGACATCATGCTCAAAAGGAGATCAAGACAAATATATAAGCCAAAGAATCAACACATCAAGTCAAATGATATATACCAGTGAATCCATGCATGTGAGGTGAACAGAATAATCATGGCAAAATCAGGATCAATGCGTAACGATACGTAAATGATTCATCAATACTAATCACGCATGACCACAATATCTCAAAAAAACAAAATATCATGATGCACAAAGAAGCAATCACTGTGTCAAAAGTCAATCAAAGATAATCATACCGAATACAATCAATCCCCATGTCAATGTCCAGTGTTGAAAAACTCGGGAACCCTCAATGTGCAATTCAAGAAGTGAGTAATCCACTAACTCACTCATCAAAAGCCCACATTGCTTCATTTCCTAAAGTTCTAAAGCTTGACCCTCTCTAAATAACCCAGGTGGCAGTGCGCCATGTTGTGACCCCGCATTCGGCTCAACTGCGTTCTCAGCTTGATGCGCAGAGGCTCGAATTGCGAGATTTCTTAAGAGGTCAAGACTTGACTAACTTTAGGATATGAAGCAAGAATTGGGCTTTTGATGAGTATGTTCGATTAGTGGATACTCACTTCTTGTAATTGCAACATGAGGGTTCCGAGTTTTCACTTGACATTGACCGAATGATGATCCGTATGGTGAGTATCTTGATTTGAATCTGACACTAGTATGATTTACTGTTGTCTCATTGAGGTAATAGTCTGTTGGATATTTTGAACACGCTCGATTATATTGATGTGATCATTCGTGTACTGGCTTAACGCGATATCCTAGATTTTGCCATACTTTCCTGTTCACTCGACGTATGCATGGATTCACTGGTATATATTCATTTGACTTGATGTGTGATCTTTGGTCGTTATAATATTTGTCTTGATCCTCCTTGCAGGCATGAAGGTCCGTATTCACTATTTGTCTTTGATCGTCACAGTTTGTGTGCATGTATGATATATCCTTACTCTGCACTACTGCAGTCGCATGATTGCCCTTCTTCTACTTGATCGCATTCGCTTGTCCATGTGGGACCGCACTTCTATCCCACTTTACCTCCAAATATTCTCTTGGTTTCGTCATTCCTTTCATCTCGGCTCTCACTATGTGCAATGTGCAGACCTGTCTGATGTGCTTTGCTCTTCTGACCGAGCCGAGATTAGCAGTAGTGTCTAGCGACGGCTATATCGATTATCTATGGAGCATTTCTCACAGAGACCGCTCATCGATGCTTATTGGATGTCCAACATTCAAATTGGAAGACCGTATAAAAGCCCGGACTAGGTTCATGACCGTATTTGCGACTACCAGGGCGTGTCTGTTTTCTTTCCTGTTATAGCTCTTAGGGTTTTCGGATGCACCCAACCCACCGCTCACTGTGCCACTTTAGTTCGACTATACCAGTGTTGAAGTCTTGAAGGTTTCACCATAGGAAACCCCCTGGTGCGAGGCAGTGCATGTGTGGAGGTTCGATGACCACCTTGGCATGATGAAGCCGCCTCCGTCTCTTTGGAGGCGTTGCAGAGGATGCGTTACCGTCCGTGAGGGTTACGACTCGCTTCTTGCTATCGGGATCGTTTTTGGAAGTCTACCCATTTCCCGTAGAAGCCACCTTGACCCTGTAAGTTGAGCGTAATCTCTCTTCAGAACTAGTATTGTCCTCCCTACGCCTGTGTGGCGGCATCTGAGCGGCTTTTCAAGCCTCCGTAGTCACAGTTTGGATCCGAACTCCATCTTTTAGTCTCCTGTCGAGAGTGCACTGAGGATCAGGACGAGTTGAGCACAATCGGATAGCCTGTCTTCGCGTTGGTGATGCCTTTGCTTCTGTCTTTCCTTGTTCAGATTTATTCATTTCTTTCGTACCTCCGGACACTTTCTTATTCCGCTCTCATTGTCGTTTCTGAGGATCCTTGTCGGTCTTGGTGTTGCTTCATCTGGATTATACCCATTGGATCCAGAAGCTAGACTGGGGATATGATTCGGGTTTTTTCTTTTAGAGAGGTTCGGATATGGGATCAGGTGGGATTGTCACCAGTTGCATCAGTCACGACCTGCCGATGCTTCTATTCAGAGAGCCTCGGCCAGTCCCAGACGAGTGCAGATAGGACAGTCAGCAGAGTAGACAGGTTTGTTAGTTCATGGATGTAGACGGCCCTTGTGCAATTCACTCTGCCACATCTACCATATCCACCACTTGTTTTACAGGTGCCGGCAACGAGCGCCCCCACCGGATATAATCTGTTACATGGTCATTTTTGAGCTTACCTCACCTGCGGTAGTGCAGATCGTAACCCTTGAGTATGCTCAGTCCATGTATGAGATCGTATTGAAGCAGCGTATCAGCAGTTGAGATTTTATTGTAGGCGTTCATCGACTTGGGACGATCTTTACTAGCGATACCAGTGGCCAGTCCTACTAGCCAAGGTCAGATGATCTGTTTCGCGGGGTCGCGCTCACGGGTTTCTACATTGTTGGGCCTGTGTGATGGAGCTTTTCACATGCTTTTGGTCTAGAGGGATGTTTGAGTGTTCTGCCTGTCGTTATTCACCGTCTAGAGCTCCCACGTATGTATGCACGGGTGACGCTCTCCTGAGTAGTGCAGTCCAGCGCATGGACCGCGGACTACATGCGGTGCTTCCCGGGGCTGTCATTTTGATGCGTTGTGTTTTAGATTTTCACGCTGCGTTTCCTGATACCACGGAAGTGTTGGTCCCTCAGAGCTGCAAAACAAGAAATAATTAAAAAACTTCGCGGACGATTACAATTGGCATAGTCCTGACATTGAGAGGTATATGGTCCGTCGGTATGTCTCTACACTTATCAGTGACTCCTACAGTACTGTGGATGCAGTGCCCCATGGGTTAGACAGGTCACAATGATTCACTATGTTCCTTTATCTCCTGGAGTGTATAGCCCCAACGCTAGTAACACATCTTTGAGTCCTTGCGAGCAGACATGAATGACCTAGCTCAAGGAAGTTATATTGTGACAGTTCCAATTTAACTGTCAGCCAGGAAAAGAGATGTCGAGAAAGAGCTTGAGGGAGTGAGAGAACAAGAGCAGAAATGAGGTTCAATTTCATTTCTTCATCTCCATCAACGGGAGTAAGAGCAGAGAATTGTATAGACCAGACCATTACAGAGATAGGTAGAATGAACAGATCTTGATAGTCATAGCAAGCATACTCATTACCAGATACATACTAAATCAACCAACTTAGGAGAGCGACCTCTATCTCATCGGGATAGTCGAGACTCACCAAGGGAAATGTGAGCGATACTCTGTTGAGGAAATATTTCCAAGAATGGAAGACCATGAAATTCTCCCAGAAGCCAAATCCAATGTCGGATCAAGACCTATAGAAAAATCCATACTAACTGTTTCGTATAGAGACCGTCATCGAGTCGCTAAGGATAGGTCCCCTCATACAAATTCACCCGGTCCGCGAGACAATACCTTAGTGATATACCTAATTCAGATAACATAGTCCGTTGCTAGAACCTCAGATTCGGACCATCACAATCGCATCCTATAAAGTCACATATTATTTATATGCGCTTCTTAATCGCACTTGCTCACATCATAAGTAGCAGTCAACATGAAGAATAGATGCCCTTAACGGCATGCAAGTATTAATAGAAAAGTATTATAGAAGCCACTGAGCCATAGGGCATGTTATTTATCCATTATTACTTTATCCTAATAAGCCCGTCAATTCAGCATTTATCAATACTCATCTCCATTGAAGTTAAGATGTTACCTAATCACATCATATCCTAATCTCTAACACTTGTTTGTTGCATATCTCTTCCACCCTGAGTCGGTGATCCCTTCAGTTCATTCACCATGAGAGGATAGTCATCCATTCTCCTCATCTATCTCGCGGACGATTCCGGTTTAAGAATCCCTTAGTTTGAGAAGTTCAATCTCGTAGAGACGAGTTTCGTTGTTACCTTAGTATTGGGCGAGTGTGCCCATTTGTTATTATATCATTCCTTCTGGGTTCATTCTAATCCACGTCAGGGTACGCGTTGTATATATGTAAAAAAAAAACAAAAAAAATAAACAACACAAAAAAAAAAAACAAAAAACAAAAAGAAAAAAAAAAAAAAAAAAAAAAAAAAAAAAAAAAAACGAAAAAAAAATTATCTATTATATTCATATAGCACACTGCTGTATGTGCATACTGTTCTCGCATCACTTGAGTATGTATCACTTGATTCCTGCGGTCATTTTTATCCTCGAGCTAACTGTTTCTGTATGGAGTTACGTAGTCACTCTTCTGAAATCTCATCTTAATTTGTACTTGCTTTCACTATGCTACTTTGTGAGACGAGAGATGAGTGGACCTTCTCCTAGGGACTCTGACGTCCGATTGGTCCTTTTCCATCCACTACATTCATCAAATTTGATGTGAACTTCACTTATCATTTTTGATCTTGAGCTCATCCACCACTTTCTCACCACCATTCGTTGTTCGTTATCGTTTTATTCGTTGCCTTGTGATGTCATCTCACTCCCTTCGCGGTCTTTATTTCTTCTTACAGTGACCCATTCTCAGGTTCGATGCTCATTTCGCATCAGATCATACACATCCATCACTATCAGTTCATCCTAGTTTCATTTTGTCTCTTATCGATATCATATTCACATTGATCCTCAGGTCATGGCTCATATGGTCTCACTATACATGTCTGCCATTCATAGATATTGAGCTATGAGTTATTGATCATTGGGTATTGAGACTAGTATTTCTCATTTCCTATCACCCTATCACCTTGGCCTACGTTACGCCCGTGTCCTTATAAGGACCAACCCTGAAGGCCGATGGATCAGATGTCGTCTCAGCAGCCTCTACTTGGACAGGATGATCTGAGATTTGGGTGAATAGTTAATATTGTCATGTTTCTTCTTTCTGGATCGCGCTCTGATGTGTTAGTCCGATTCAGTTGGTTTATTCAGTCTTTGTTCGGCATTACCAGGATCGTGAGTTTGATGCATGATTGTTGGTGTCACTTGACCTTTTTTGAGCTTATCATACCTTCTGGTGCCACATTGCGGGCATTATCCCAACTTCATTGAGGTTTATGATTCCTCGCAGACTCACATTGATCGTTATCACTTTACGGATGCTCATTGAGACTGTGGACATGATCGTACCCTTACGGAGGCCCCCGGAGATCATCCAGCTAGGTCCGCACGTTCTCGACACTTGAGACTGCCATCATGCCTCGCCATTCTGGGACGTGCATTCTTGGATATATGTGCATGATCAGTATGTGGATGTCGGACAACCAGTGTTACATGTTCGCATGCATGGATGATTTCATGTCATTTGTTCTTCGGACCTGTCGTGCACCCGATCCATATTTATGTTCTTTTGAGGACATTCCGTTTTCGGATGAGATTTACGGATTTTCACCGGACCGGTCACGTGCTCGACGATAGATGATTTCATGTCGCTCTTTTCTTCTGACCCGTCCCACATCCCCGATGCCACACTGGAGCATGAGCCAATCTTAAGAGAGTTTTTTTGCTATCGGATGGACCATAGTCGACGGCATATCTTCTTACGTCATGCGGATTGTTGACCAGTCCATTTCCTCGGGGATATCAGATTTGTCACTTTTCACATTGGAGCATGCAGACATGACTGGCGCATTTCGTCTGTAACTTTACACAGGGGCATACCCCTTTCGATCGATGATGGTTTTTTAGGTATGGTTGTTCCTTGGAGGTGTTCAGATTCATTTCACATGGAACACGAGATATGATTGGGTGATGTATTTGATGTGATCACAGGGGCGTAGCCGCTTCATAATTGTTTGACATATTTTGAGGATGATTGGATCAGCGGAACATGACACTTGATGAGAGCATGCAGTGGAGCGTAGTCATTTGCAGGGTTTTGCCCTTATACTGGGGCATGACCCTTTCATTGGCGGTTGATCTTAGAGATATCAGTTCACATTGGGACATGCTCTTTCTTTGGGGGACGTCAGATATTCTCTTCACCACCTTTACCACGAGGCTTTATTGACAGATGTTCATTTTTATCAGATGATGTTAGTTATTGGTTGTATCTTCCTCATGGAGTTTAGATTTGAGATGCTTACACTGGGCATAGCCTCTCGTCTTGGTGATGATTTTTGTGTCGATGACAGTTTACCAGGACACTTACTTTCCATTAGATCATTCTGCATTGAAGCTTACCGCATTCTGAGGATGATGCATTCATACTGCGGCATAGCCACCCTTGCTTGATTTTGACATTTGAAGACTCACACTTCTTGTTTATTGATCGTTGCTTCTCCCGATGATTATAGAGTTTGGCACCCTGGTCAGTCTTCTTTGGCATACCTAGTTGGATTGGACATTCACTTATACTTTGTTACACACCCAATCCATTCCACACTTGAACCCTTATACTCCGCACCATCTTATCAGAGCCTCTACATCTTTGAGCCTGCAATTTCATCATTCTTACCTGCACTATTATCCATTTCTCCTCTTGATTAGAGAAGATGGCTAGACAAGAGCTTGAGCTTTTTGGTTGAGTTTCTCAACATGCCTTTGGACATTAGCTTCAACATCTTCCCATATGGTAGGGCCAATCTAATGCCACTTGCGATTGATGTTGCTCATTATTATGGTTGAGAATCAGTGTCTGATTTGCTACATTTCAGACTCTTTGAGTCCTTTTGCGTCTATCTATATTCCATCGTTTAGTTTTGCTTTTTGTCAACATAGTTCAGTGAGCTTTGTTCTGGTTTACGCGGCGGTCATCTATATCTATCTATCTATCAATCATTTGAGGCATAGTCCCAGAGTATCTTGGTTCAGTGACATTCTGTGATCCATTGGTCGAGCTACATCTTACACTGGGGCATACCCCCGTCCTTGAGTTCATCGATTCTCTTCTGTAGACCTTCTCGCTGATCATTCTATCTCTTGACCTTTGTGAGTTGTCATACTAGGGCATACCCCCATCCTTGAGTTCATTGACGTTTTGCAAACTTCTCTCATTACTCGATCTATTTCTTGATCTTTAGGAGTCATCATACCGGGGCATACCCCCTTTAGCGCTTTACTACTGGGGCATACCCCCCTCTCTTTGGGTTTACTGTGTCTCATGTTGATTTCATGGTTGTTAGACTCATTTGCCGATCTTTATGAGTTATCACTTAGGGCGCCCCCCTATTGTCGTTTTGTTTAGGGCATCCCCCTACTTGTCACCTTGTTTAGGGCATCCCCCTACCGTCATCTTGTTTAGGCTCCCTCCTACCTTCAGTTTGTTTAGGGCATCCCCCTTTGCTTCAGTTATCACCACCATAGATTTTCATCTATGGGCATTTCAGCTTCACCATCATGGATTTTCATCCATGAGCCTTTGCTCAGTATCCAACCACCCATTAGATTTTCATCTATGGCATGCATGTCACCATCATGGATTTTCACCATGAGCCTTTGCTTCAGTTATCACACCATGATTTTCAGCATATGCGGCATTTCCAGCTTCCACCTCATGGATTTTCATCCATGAGCCTTTGCTTCAGTTATCACCACCATAGATTTTCATCTATGGGCATTTCAGGTTCACCATCATGGATTTTCATCCATGAGCCTTTGTTTCAGTTATCACCACCATAGATTTTCATCTATGGGCATTTCAGCTTCACCAATCAATGGATTCACTCACATAGCCTTGCTTCAGTATTCACCACCATGGATTTCCTATCCTTGCTTTCGAGATTTTCACCACCCATTATCTTCATCTATGGCTGTTTGATTAGGTTTCACCATCATAGATTTCATCTATGAGCATTTGCTTCAGTTTTCACCACCATAGATCTTCATCTATGGGATTTGATCAGTTTTTCACCATCATAGATTTTCATCTATGAGCCTTTATTTCAGTTATTTCACCACCATGGATTTCCATCCTTGGGCTTTCGAGATTTTCACCACCATAGATCTTCATCTATGGGCTTTGATTAGGTTTTCACCATCATAGATTTTCATCTATGAGGCATTTGCTTTCAGTTATCACCACCATGGATTTTCATCCCATGGGCATTTCAGTCATTTCACCACCATAGATCTCCATCTATGGGCATTCAGGTTTATCGCCACCATAGATTTTCATCTGTGGCCCTGTTTCAGTCATATCACCACCATAGATTTCATCTATGGGCATTTCAGATTATCACCACCATGGATTTTCATTCATGGGCATTTCAGTCATTTCACCATCAGGGATTTTCATCCTTGGGCTTTCAGTTATCACCACCATAGATTTTCATCTATGGGCATTTCAGATTCACCATCATGGATTTTCATCCATGAGCCTTTGTTTCAGTTATCACCACCATAGATTTTCATCTATGGGCATTTCAGATTCACCATCATGGATTTTCATCCATGAGCCTTTGTTTCAGTTATCACCACCATAGATTTTCATCTATGGGCATTTCAGGTTCACCATCATGAATTTTCATCCATGAGCCTTTGCTTCAGTTATCACCACCATAGATTTTCATCTATGGGCATTTCAGATTCACCATCATGGATTTTCATCCATGAGCCTTTGCTTCAGTTATCACCACCATAGATTTTCATCTATGGGCATTTTTTTTTTTTCAAAGATCACCATCATGATTTCATCCGATGGAGCTTTGCTTACAAGTTATCACCACCATAGATTTCATCTATGCGCAGTTTAGGTCACCATCATGATTTTCATCCATGAAGCCCTTTGGCTTCAGTTGATCACCGTACTATTGATCTTCATCTATGGTTGATTAGGTTTTTCACCAGTCATAGACTTTTCACTATGAGCATTTGCTTCAGTTTTCAGCACCATAGATCTTCAATCATTGGATTGGGATCAGGTTTTCACCATCATAGGATTTTCATCTGATGAGCCTTTATTTCAGTTATTTCGCCACCCATGGATTTCCATCACTTGGGCTTTCGAGATTTTCACCACCATAGATCTTCATCTATGGGCTTGATTAGGTTTCACCATCATAGATTTTCATTCTATGAGCATTTGCTTCAGTTATCAACCACCATGGATTTTCATCCATGGGCATTTCAGTCATTTCACCCACCAGGGATTTTCATCCTTGGGCATTTCAGGTTTATCGCCCACATAGATTTTCATCTGTGGGCCCTGTTTCAGTCATATCACCACCATAGATTTCCATCTATGGGCATTTCAGATTATCACCACCATGAATTTTCATTCATGGGCATTTCAGTCATTTCACCACCAGGGATTTTCATCCTTGGGCTTTCAGCTTATCAACCACCACAGATTTTTTATCTATGGGCATTTCAGATTCACCATTCATAGATTTTCATCTATGGGCATTTCAGGTTCACCCATGCATGGATTTTCATCCATGAGCCTTTATTTCAGTATTTCACCACCATGGATTTCCATCCTTGGGCTTTCCGAGATTTCACCACCATAGATCTTCATCTATGGGCTTTGATTAGGTTTTCACCATCATAGATTTTTCATCTATGAGCATTTGCTTCAGTTATCACCACCATGGATTTTCATCCATGGGCATTTCAGTCATTTCACCACCAGGGATTTTCATCCTTGGGCATTTCAGGTTTATCGCCACCATAGATTTTCATCTGTGGGCCCTTGTTTCAGTCATATCACCACCATAGATTTTCATCTATGGGCATTTCAGAATAACACCATGGATTTTCATTCATGGGCAATTTCAGCGTCATATTCACCACCAGGGATTTTCATCCTTGGGCTTTCAGCTTATCACCACCATAGATTTTTATCTATGGGCATTTTCAGATTCACCATCATAGATCTTCATCTATGGGCATTTCAGGTTTATCACCACCATGGATCCTCATCCTTGGGCTTTCGAGATTATTGCCACCATGGATGGGCATCTATGGGCTTTTTATTGTATCACCACCGTAGGTATTCACCTATGAGCCTTCTAGTTTAGTGTTTAGGTTTAAACTTTTTTTGGTTTGGCTTCCACAGCTATTATTTTCTCAGTTTGGCGTTTAGAGTCAGTCTCGTTCATTCAGAGCCACATCTCCTGGTATTCGTATTCACTGGCATTGCACATCTTACCTTCAGGGTTTGCAATTCGTCCTCGGCTTTCCTCACTTTGTTACCCTGTGCTTATTGCGCTATTCATCTCGTAGTCCACATAGTGTAGTCCCCTTTGGCGCATTGTGTTCGACCGTTACTCATCTTTGACGTTGATCTCTTAGGTCACTTTTGGAGACATCTTAGAGAGAGTGTGGGATCCTTGGCGCAAACCTTAGAGGCGTTTTGAGATGCGCTTTCTTTTAGGGTTAGAGCCTTTGTATTCATCGTGTTGGCTTGACGGTGATTCTATTCTACTAGTGTCTTTTGGGGGTCTCTCTTGTTCTTCGATAGGGTTCCACTTCATTACACTCACTATTCACACTTTCTTTTCACTATAGTGTTCATATTCCTTACACTCGTGAACTCTACCGAAGAGGGGCATATTTGTAGACCCCCCATACGGTGAGGGCTTTTGGTTTTTTTGTTTTTTTATTATTATTTTATTCTTCTGACCACCCCGGAAATTAAGCTGCATGGGGCGGCCAGATGGGACGGGAGCAGGGGAGCCAAAGATGGCTTGTTGAGGAAGAAAGAAAAAACAGGAAAAGGAAGAGGGGGGGTGGTCTTGGGGGGAACGGAGGTCTTCGGAGGGAAGAGAAGTTTGCCTGAGGAAGAAAGAGTGCAGGTATGGTTTTCTGTTAAATGGATCTCTTTGCTTTCATATAGTTTCGGTTATGATTTCTGGATTACTAGTGTATATATATATATTTATTCTGATGTCTGAATGTGAGCCTTGTGGATTTTGTCATGTTCTTGTGGGATTTGAGCTCATTTGCTTTCATTTTATGCTTAGCATGGCTTGGTTCTTCAACTTGTTTTTGGAGTTCTATTTTTGTTTTCATACCCCCACTACCCATTTTTACTCTGTTTTCCACCATCATCCTTTCTCCAGTTGCTTGTCTTCCCACCCATTCACCTATCCCACATTCTCTCACATCCGTGTAGCCCACATGCTCCCCTCATGACACTTCTTTGCTCATCCTATCATGCACTTTTCACTCTTATGTTCATGCCATCACTCCATCCCAACCCTGTAACATCCATGCAAGCACCCATCTTTCCCTACCCATCTCCATGCCCATCCTACCCCTCGCCACCTTTTTTTTCTCTACGCCCGCGTATCCACCATCACCCACACCTCCATGCGCGCGAGTCCTCTTCAGTGGCTGGGAAAACGGGCTTGGCTGCCTTCCATTCCCCACGACCTCGCGCGGAGCTGTTTTTGCGGGTTTCGACGCCGCTGCTTCGTTCGAGGCGCCTCTCTCCAGCTGTGCGACTGCGGTGTCCTTGCTCGCCGTCCTTCTTCGGGACTGACGTCCCGCGGCTGGATTCTGACGGCCGCCCTCAGCGGAGACTCCACCCTGCTGGTCGCCCGTGGGCTTCGAAGCCATGCATCCCCGCCGTCTCCCATCCTTCGCGGTGCCGCCGTCCCCTGCCCCTCTCCATTTCATGAGCTCGTCGCTGGGCGAGGCTTCGCTCCTGAAGAAGCTGCGCCGGATGCGAGAGGTACTGCCTCTTAGCGGGCTGTGTGAAGCGAGCCTTTTGCTCTTTTGGTGGCGACAGCGGCTTGGTTAGCCCCATGATGGCTTCTGGGCTTGGGTTTGAAATTTGTATCGAGCCCACAGTCAGTCCAACGCCTAGCTTGAAGATGGAGCTGTGAAGTCTTGCCCATTTGATGTGCATTGGACCCTGGGCTTAAGTTGGAGCCCAGGCCCATTCACATTGATGAAGGCCCTATGCCAATTCCCCTTATTAAAGTGGCCATCAGGCTGCCCCAATTCCTAAATAATCATTTTTTTTTTAAAAAAAACATTTTCATCAATTAAGAATTACCACCATATATGTCTAGCTATTTAAAGTCTAAGGCTTTCAAAGAAATCATGTGTCTTAATTTAATTTTTCAATAATAGTTCAAATCTCATTATCACCCATTAGAGTTAGTTATCCCATATTTATATACTAATTTAAAATCCAACCCTTCAGAAATCCAATGTTCCTAACTTAATTTTCAAACTCCTAAAATTCCACTATTCTTTTTATCCCGTTTTAAGTGATTATTTTCGTTATATTAGTATTATCATCCTATATTAGTTTATTTATCCAAAATTCAACCCTTTTAAAAAAGGATTCCAATGTCATAATTTAATTCTCGATCCTAAAATCCCACTATTTGTATCCTAGTAATGTTATTTTCTTATAATTAGAATTATATAGAAATAATATCCTAAATGTTCATTTATTTATTTATCGTATACCATCTTCCAAAAATCTCAGTATTTTTAATTTAATTCATCTAATACTGTTTAAAATACTTATTTCATAAATCGATCAATTCATCCCGCATATCTTATTAGTTAGTTCGCATTCTAATCCCTCTAAAGAAAATCCCATTCAAATTAATTCTTCAAATGTTGTTTTAAAAAATCTACGTACTTATATTCAAATATGTCGATATACCCTATTTAAAATTATCCAACACGTAACATATCATAAAAATCTTATAACACATATTATCCAAATAGAAGCAAATTAATTCATTATACCATCGTCTATTCCCCGAAAGTCCAATCCTATCCGAGAAAACCCCAGCTTTAATTCTGAAACTTCAAATCCCAAAAACATCTTACTAACCTAAATCTTTAATCGCACCTAAATATTATTATCGTAATTAGATATTATAATATACACATACCTAGCTTGTTTGATTTCAAAGTCAAATATCCTTTTAAAAAATCCCACGCAACCCTAATTCAAATTATATTCAATTAGAAAATTTCACTATTTTATCTCGTTCAAACATTATATTTATGATGAAATAAATAATCATTATTCACATATCTGATTATATTTATTATATTTAACTAATATCATTAAAATTATAATTCTTCAAAATCGATTTACCAAATTGCATGACCTTGAGACTCAAAAATTCCTATCCTTCACTTTATAGTTCACTCAGAATATCATGCTTATTCATCATGATCGAAATTGATTATAAATATTCACGTTACTTATTTTCCTTCTTCTCAAAAAGTTAAACAAGTCCCAACTAATTCAAAGGATCCGAACTTCAAACTTATTATCTTAACAAAAAAATCCCACTTATTCACTTTCATACCGAATTCAAATATTCACTATTCTAGTCAAAATCCGTTGTTTCCAATTTAATTTTCAATCTCACCAACCCCACTATTCACTATTCATCCGTTCCAAATATCATTTTGATTAATTAACAACATATTCCATATTTAACCCATTTATTTCTCTTAAAAATCTTAATCATTAAAGTCTAATTCTTCAAAATTCCGATTTATAAATTTAGATCTCTGAAATCTCAATTGTCCCATCTCCGAACTCAATTTTCAGTTTCTCATGCTCCAATCCCCGTATTTATCCCGCTACTTATTATTATATTATCACTATTATTTTATTCATTATATTTTTCTACCTCGAATGATTTTCAAGATTGCCAATCTTTTTTATAAATCGATTTTTCATAATCTCTACTTCTCAAATAATTTACAATTCTAATTTCTTTCAAAATTTAATTCCCAAAGCCTTAATTTTTGTAACTTAGTTTTCCTTAAAAATCCCGAACTTTCAAATAATTCCTTCAAATCCCAATTTCTTTCAAATTTATATTTCTAAAATTCTCATTCTTACACTCTACTTCTTAAGAATCCAATTTTCAAATAATCTTTAAATTCCAATTTTCAAATAACCCTAAGACTCCAATTTTCAAATGAATTTCAAAAATCCAGTTTTCCTTCGAAACAATTTTAATTTTCATGTGGTGATGCATTGATATGTTTCGTGCTCTATATTGTGCACTAACCTCATTTTTATGAATAGCGCATTGCTCGTTCGTGGCCCAGGTACGCATCTACTCCTATTCTAGTCATTCTCTATTGCATGTTTTGATTCCCATATGCGCTTAATCGATTTGAGTACCCATTGATTTTTCATTTGATTGCCACGGTCAGCTTCATTTTATTAGTAGAGACCCGTCTTTAGGGACTTCAGAGGGGTGCTATGGTTTTTACCGTACCTTCCCGGATAAGTAACCTGACCCCCGAACCCGATCTCGGTTTTTCACAGACCACCTTTTCCAAAACAAGGAGTCACACTTAGGGTTATTTCTTTCTTATTTTTGTTCACCCTTAAAAGTAAAACAAAATAAGTGGCGACTCCAAGTCATTTTCAAACAATAAATACAAATCAATTTTTCAAAATAAAAATCGAGCTCGCCATCAAGTGAGAAGCGCATTGAGCCGAAATGCGGGGTCCACAAGTCTCTTGATGGTGTTTTTTATCATTATGCATCTAGATAACTAAACAGTAAATAGTTCAAATTTTGTATTTATTGTTTTTATCTCAACTCTATTTAGGATCAATTCAATTTTTTTAATCACTTTGTCTATTCCTTTCATAGGGTTATATATGGGTTTTTTCTTTTCTCATTTGTATTAATTTTTGGCATGTCCCAATTAATAAACTATTCTTCAGGAAAAATTAAGAGCTAATTATTTGTTATCAAAATGATGATCAATCAATTTTATCAATCAATTGTATTATCTAAAAACTAAGAGTTGATTTTATGTGATCAAATGGTGATTGACCAAACATAATGATCAACTTTATTTGAATAAGTTGAGAGTTGATTTTGTTTTATCAAATTGGTGATCAATCCTTCTTTATCAATGTCACTTATCTTAAAAAGAAAGAAAAAAAAAAGGAATATTCATAAAATTAAAAAAAAAAATCCCCAATCTTTTTTAATTGGCTCTAAAATCATTATGAGTCCTAGTTTCATATTTGACCATTTCATCTCCTCTATTAGCATCACAGCCGTGGTGCTTTATCTTTTCATCTTTTTTGACAACTATGGGTTTTCCTTTAGTTAGTCAATTTTTTTTAGGTTTGGTAGTTAGTATTAGATCTTTGGTCAATGTTCTATCTTGAAATGAGTTTCTAAAAATTCTTCTTTGTTGTTCATCTTTGGGTGGTTGGAAAATTTTCTCGAGTTACTTTCATCAATCAACTCTCAATAGGTGTTCACCGTCCCTCTTTATTCATGTTTTCATCATTGGTTATGCATAATTGTTTTGGTTTTGAGGTTTTAATTTCTATCTTTTGAGTCACTTGAGGGTTCCTAGAGTTAGTTTCTCAATGGTTTCGGAATTAGTTTTGGAACTTGGATGTGATGTTTTTGTTTCAATCTATCACTTAATATTAGTTTATTCACACTTGCAAAAGATTGTTAAGCTCTTATTCATAACTTCAATATCTAATTCCTATGGTGTGGTTATAAGGAGGATGCCCATTTGAATTTTTTTTTCTAACATATATTTACATGGTTGTGTAGTGATGGAAAAAAAGGTTTTTGAATTATCTTCTAAGATGTCTAAGAATTTTTATTGATTATTTCACTGACCAATTTTCTCACCTCAAATCTTAAATGGAACAACGAATATGAGAACCATTTTATTTCTATAGCACAAATGTCTTAACCTTTGATTTAAATTCATTTCAAGATAAGGAATCCATAGTGAAGAGACTTGAGCATGTCTCCTTGAGCTTCGAATCTTATTTATATTAGGGAATGCTCGTGTCTTGTGAAAGTTTTTGGGTATTTAAGTGCGAAAACTTTCAATAAAATATGTTGTTGATTCATTACTTGTTTCTATCCTTACTCAGTTCTTCAACCTTTGGGCTCAAATATCTTCATCATTTCGGCCCAAATATCAAGAAAAGGCCTAAATCATGTTTCGAGGTGATTCCAAAGGGGTTTCATATAAAGCTAGTGGAAAGCTAAATTTCTCAAAATACTAAACAACCAGCGTGGGAAATGATTAAAAGCATTGGGTAAGATAAAACCTTGTATTCAATATCTTCTTTATATTAGATTTTATAACCGTGATTGGTCAATAGTTTCTTTTATCCTTTTAAAGATTTTCCACTTTATATCGTCATATCTTTATTTCTTATGTTGGAAGATTGTCGATATCATTTGCTTCCACCTTTTATATATTTGCATTATTTGGGGAATATTGTGACATCATCTTTGCTTGAGGTTTATTTATTTTGCAAAAAAATAAAAAAAATAAAAGAAAAAAGAAAAAAGGAGGGTATATTTATGGGTCACACTTCAAAATTTTATATAGGTCACCAATTCATTCCCCTAACTAAGATCATTCATAAATTTGAAATCTAATTTAAAATTGATATTCTAATAAATTTGACAAACTATTGTTTCCAGTTTTTTCCTAACAAGATGGAAATTAATCATTTAGAGTGATGAACCCCCCATTGTATAGTAAATTGGGAGTGGTGCTTGCTTCCAACCCTACCATACACCATCAATTTACACAACTCAAAGCCCATGATTGAGGGTCCCTTATCATAAAGGTTAAAACAAGATTAGATCAAAAGTTTCAAGGGGCAAGAAAAAAAAAAAGGGAAAAAGAAAAAGAAGAGGAAAGATAATAATTGCATGAGCATTGACTTGATGGTACTTAAAAGGAAGAAGATCTGAGATGATCCATAACGTGACTTGGTGGACCTAAGGTGGTGGATCAACGTGGAGATTTCATGTTTTGTGATTGTGATGAACGTGGGGCGTGGGATGGAGGGCTAGCAAAAGCATTTTATATGGATATGGGATGTAAATAAACCTGGAGATGTTGAGAGGTGGGGACGTATCCATATGAAAATAATCTAGCGATCATGCTTTACAGTACACACGCGTGCGCGTCAACAGTGATCATGTACGTCCATTTGTGGGCCCTTCAATTATAGGGAACATGGGGTCTTTTCGGAAATGTTCCTCTGCTTGCTTCTGCAGGATAGCTCTGTGCACTTTCCAAATATTAATGATCATGAGGTAATGTATTTTTGAATCTGTTTTTTTTTCCAACTGTGTCCTCTTTTTGATTTGCTTTTTTGGAAGGCAAAATCTTTGTGTCTTTATTGAATCAACTTGTTTAATACAAAGGGAAATGTTGACGTAACTTAGCGGTGTATATAGAATAAAAAATTCAGACCATTGAATACGTGTGATGAGATTTAAGCCGTCCAATGAAAGTACAAACAAATAAGATTAAGATATAAAATATAAAGAAATAAAACTGTGTATGAATAATAAAACTAAAAAATATATACATAATATTAGTGATAATTTTTCGATAGGCATCATATTGTAGCAGAATTGTAATACAAATCCTAAGATTACATTACTTTTTTTTAAATTAATTTAGAATACATTTCTTATTTTGTATTTTTAAATTTTAAAACTTTTATATAAAATAGAATATTTTACATAAAAAGTATAAATCTACATTATGTCTTCAAAAATTATTTTAAAAGTTTAAAATTTAATAGAATAATTTTTTTAATATCTCAAATTTCTTTAAAATAATTTTTAAAATCATTACTTGTTAAATGTAAGTTTGTAGATATTCTTATATCTTATCTAAAAATAGACTAAATACAAAAAATATATCTGAATGTACACTAATTTTTTTTATTTGATTAAATTTTTATTCTATTAAGATTATTTTTAAAATTAAAACAATTTTTAAAATATTATTGTTGGTGCACTCAATGTTCAATTAGATTTAGTTTGCCCACTATCAGTTCTTCTATTTATTTTTAGAGGCAAATGCCTATGATCACATGATCGAATATCTCGACTTAACGCATGGAACACATTTTAATCATTAATCATGTGCTTTGAGGACATGCCCCTAGAATTACATCACATTTCTTCTTATTTCAAGACCCACATTCTAATTGTTGTCGGATGCCAACCATTAACTTCAGTAAAATGTCGACTCTAGATGTTTTTACCTAGTTGTATTGAATGAATAACTTTGTCAATATATCAATTTCGGATGCTTCTACCGGTGGTAGGATGCCACATCAGTCCCAAATGACAATGCTCGACACAATTATAATTTAAAATATATTTAAAAGTAATTTTAATAAAAATGGATATATATCATCCCACCCAAAAGCAATGGAGTCATTCAAGTTGGCTATTAGGTTTTGACCTCATTACTATCTTAACAACAAAAAATATATATATATAAAGTAGGAAGTTGAAACGAAGCTATCATTGAAATAGAAGCATCAAAACATTGGATTCATAATCGGTTTGTTGAAGACAAATCTTAACCAACGTTATCTTTGAAAATTTATTAGACAATGTTTGAAGCATTCAATACAAAAATCGATGTACTGTTTTGGTATGAACGAGTAGAAAATGCTAGACCTATTATTTTTCTATTTTATTTTCATTTAAGTGATTTATTTTTATATTAATAATCTATTAAATATGTGTTTTTTTAGATTCAATTACTACCCTAATGTTTTGATTGCCCCGTGTAACCTAATCTATATCTTTTATCAGTTTTGATTCCGATTGTATTTATAGACTAAAATTATTTTTATTGCTAATTCAATGATAATTTACGAGTAAAGTACTATTTCGATGAAATGCATTAAGACATAATAATTGATTAGGCATTTAGAGATAAAATAGTATTTCGACTTATTTCGCAAAAGTAGTACCAACTCAAGGCAAACTTGTTTCACCTCATGAGGATAAGAATAGATTTTCGAATAGTGGAGATTACCAATTCATAAATACTCAATGGACAACCTGACATTTTTCCTACATATATATTATATAATATTTTTATATAAAAAAATAATTTTATATGAAAAAACAATTCAACATTTTTAGTTGAAAAAATATCTACCATCTAACATTAGGAAAAAGGCATAGGGTTTGGTTGGGTCAATATGGGGTACAGGTGGACTCGTCTCGACCAATGCCTTCCGTAATGTCTCTGTCACCACACCATTTAAAACTCTGCTGTCGCCGGACAAACCCGTTGTTTAAATCAAAATACAATTGAAAAAAATAAAAAAATGGAACAAATCCAATAGTCAACGTGATGAGTCAAATCAAGGGCTGTGATCACCCAATCATGTTGATATCCAATCTTTAGATTCCCGCTGAGATCAGAGATCCGCTGACATCATACGGCTCATGGTGTGGGCCCACCCTACGCATGCTGCTCCACACCGCAGAGTAATTGCTCTATGTACGGAGGACATTTATGGTGTATCATGCGGGTACGCACACTTCTGTATGCACATTTATAATGACCCATCCATGGAGGAAACAAAGACACAATAGAGGAAATACCTGGAGGTGATCTGAGCCATTCATTTAATAGAAGGGGCCCACACTAGGGCCGACCTTGATATTATGAGGAGGTGACACGTGGGCCGGTTGAGGCAGAGGACGATCCTGGGGACCACCACCAATATCCCGGATCTTCTCCCACTTGATTCTCTGCAATCCGCAGCCGTAATTCTTGAAATTATCAAAAATGCCCTTTTCTCGATTTTGTCAAAGGTGTATATTTGGAGTTCCACCGCTTCTAATGATCTCCACTGTCCATTTCAGTCGTTTCCGATTCAGCCGTCGGATGCCAAGACTATCGACCAAATTCAAAACTTTAATTGATTGAGTTTATTTAAAATTTAAATAAAAATATAATACAAATGAGTATTTTTCATTTTTTTTTTAATTTTGACAAAATATTTAAAAAAAAATTAAATTAAAAATAAATAAATTTATTTTTTAATATTTTAAAAAAGAAATAGTTAGTCAAATTCAAAATCATTAATTTGATGTGGAAATCATAGAGGATAAAGTCATTGGACATTTGGTAATAAATTATATAACATGTCAAATAAGGACTCATATATGAGTAAGAATTACTCTTTCATGATTGCATAATCTTGAAGGAAAATGATTAATTCATGAAATTTGATTCAAGAAATGATTAGTGAATAAATGATAGAACATGGGGTGTAATCTTCTACAAAAATTTGAACCTTTCTATGGAAATAAACCCAGGTGAGATTAAGAAATTTATCTAAAGAATTTTGAAAAATGAAAACAAAAATCATCTAGGTGTTAGTGTTATTACAGAGGGTTAGGATTAGGAAAAGGGTTTAACATGAACATGAAAGCACTGAATCCTTGCTATTGGGGATTAAATAATGGGAAAACAATAAAAAACAGTGATTATAAATCATAAGCACTTGGCAGTTGGATCTTCTTCAGTGGTGCTTCGGCCAACAAAGATATATTATTTTTGAGGCCTCTCTCTCTCACACTCAACTCTTTCCTTGTTTGGACTTTGGAGTGAGAAACAAGAGAGAGAGAGAGAGAGAGGGGGTTGGACTTGTGTTTGGGAGGGAAAAAGCTCAGAGAGACACCCAAGTGGGAGAGAAAGCGGATGGAAAAAAAGAGAGAGATGTTTGCAGGTGAGAATGGGTTGCAAGGAGACCCAAGGCTGAAGGCCATATCAGAAGCCATTAGAGTGGTGCCTCACTTCCCAAAGCAAGGTCTTTTCTCTGTTTTTCTGGGTCTATTGTATTATGTTTCTTTGTGGGGTGCTTGTTCATTTGAATGATTTTTTTTTCTTTTTTTCTTTTTGTGCCTTTCTCCTCTTTGGTTTTGGGGTTTAGGTATCATGTTTCAAGACATAACAACTCTGTTGCTGGATCACAAGGCCTTCAAGGACACTATTGATATCTTTGTTGATCGTTACAGGGACATGGGCATCTCTGTCGTGGCTGGTATCCTCTCTCTTTCACACCCATTTCTTTCTTATTTTTTTAGTCTTGAAGTCTTCTTCTTTCTATATCTAATTTGGGACAGAGGGTTTAATGGGATTACCATTTGTCAAGTGGCATGATGGCCTTATTTTTCTTTAATACTTGTTTTCATTTCTTTTTTGAATCTTTTGCTAGTGATTGGTAATGTTATCAAGTGGGTTAGAAGGGAAAGTTTTTCCCTTTTAAGAAATTTTTGTTTTCATTTCTCACTTTCAAGCTCAAAAACACTAATGGGGAGAGACGACTTTGTGTGAACACTTTCATTAGTGGAATCTCTCTTTTTCCTTTTTTCCTTTTTGTTCATCATTTCTTGTTTCATCTTTACTTCTTCTTGGGTTTCAAAACCAGGAGCTCTGTGAAATATATTTCAATGGCTTACAATGTGATTTTCGGCCCTCATATGAAAGAGCAAATTGTCACAATCATATCTTTTTTCCTTCTTTTAATTCATTGTCTATTTTCATTGTATGTCCCTCTTTTTTGTTTATTTGTTCCTGTTCCTATTCTGTTCCTCCAGGAGAGTATTTTTATTTGACTGGTTTCTTAGATTGATTAACAGAACAAGAATGTGGCTCATCGATCTTATAATTGTTTTGGTTGATGAACTGGAGAAATTTCTTGTTGATCTGGACTGACCTGAGATTTCCTGAACTATGATATCATCTTCATGAATTGGTCATTATAGTATTTATTGTTTGCTTGCTATGGCTGATAATATGGGCTAGGCATTCTGGACATGGGGTGAAATTTGAGAAGTTATAGCCTTAAAATATTTGAAGAAAGGGAATGCCGAAAGTTAGTCACAATTGGAAATTCAACCTATGTGTCACCCTGTAAATTTGAAAATTATGAACAATGCCATTATGTCAGTGCTCTAGTTTCCCAGGAAACAGAAGAAGAAATGAATTGCTTAAAGTATGGGCTGGCGTTTGGCCTCTGGTCATCTGATAAATTTGTCTAACTCATAAAATTGACCCAATTAATTGTTGATACTCAACGGTTAAGAGTGGGTAAAGGAATTTTTTATGACTACTGCCTGAAGTTTGTAATTCTATGGTCTGTTTGATGTCTGCTCACAATTTTAAATGACATTCTAGGAGTTGAAGCGAGAGGATTCATGTTTGGTCCTTCGATTGCTTTGGCCATTGGAGCAAAATTCGTTCCACTTCGGAAACCTAAAAAGTTGCCAGGTATGCCTTTATGTCAAAATGAAACTATGCTTGCCGGCCCTCATAATTATATGAAATTTGCTCTCTATTTTGGAACAGTGGACTTAGAATTCGCATACCTTTTGGTAGCCAAAGTTTTGGTGAATGAAATGCTATTGAAAAACTCTCTCATCGCAAAACTGTCTCGTAGTGCCCAATTGGCTCATGTGATATTTGAATTCCTTTCATTTTATTAGATGGACAAGTACTATAAGTAGCTTTTACTTTTTATGATTGAATCAAACTCTTTTCTATGGATTCTGAGTTCAAACCTTCAAAATTTTGAATTTAGGAGAAGTTATTTCTGAAGCATATGTTCTGGAATATGGAACCGACCGTTTAGAAATGCATGTTGGAGCTGTTCAACCTGGGGAACGAGCATTGGTGATTGATGATCTGATTGCTACAGGTGGGACCCTCTGCGCAGCGATAAAACTATTAGGTAAGGACCTGGAGGCCCTTCTAATGTTTCTACTATTCTGTTTTGTTTGTTTGTTGGTTCTCTGGTTAACATTATTATGCTTGGAAATGCTGCTAACTAGAACGTGTGGGAGCTGAAGTAGTAGAATGTGCATGCGTTATCGGGTTGCCTGAGGCTAAGGTAATGGTGTACATTTAATGTTTTATATGTTTTTGCTCTTGTTAATTTTAGATAGATGGTTCAACCTCTAATTAACATTTTTGGATGGCTTGTGATCAAATTAGCATTTATAGTGATGCTGTTTGCCCAAAGTTTCAGTTCTCTGATGGATGAATTTGAAGTTGGTGAATTATTATGTCAGTACTACATGAAAGGGTTGGGCCTAAGCATTTCTATAGCTAGTCAAGTTGGTGCATCATATGGTTCTGTGCTTAACATCTAACCTTACTTTATTTAGTAGTAGCTGCATCAATTGCTAACAAGTGGGTATCATGCATGCAACCGTGAGCTGCTACCTGGTCTGTTTTCGAGACCTTGTAGTAGTTGATACAAACTTGAAAGTAATACTGAAACCATTTCTAGTGAAGCTACCCTATCTAGTAAATATTTTAGGAAAAAGAAGAGAGAATGTGCTTTGTCATTTGGGTCACATGGATGTTCTGAGTAACCTATCTTTTCTGCCAGTGTGTAGTTACTGTAGTATCGATTAAGTGGCCATGTCTTGTATCTGAGATGTTATTGATGATACTTCTGACCAACCTCTTTTTCTTTTTCTGTTTTGTTTTTGTTGTTTTTAAAAAGAAACAAACATCTTCATCCATTAAATGATAAATACAACTAGAATAGGATGAGCAATTCTTCAAAGATGTATGTTGCTCAGAAAGTAACCAAGTACCCTTCGCCTAAAAAAAAAACTAGCTCCATCCTCACAAGGAATAAAACCAAGGTACACACAGTAGAGATACTTTATACATTCCAGGGGGAAGAAAATCTCTAACAAAAGAGACCAAACACATTGCTTCTTGTTTGGCTAACTGGTCTGTGACTGGATTAGCTGAATGAGGAACCCAAACGGAGCAACCCAACTCACTACCAACATATATGACTGACCCTTCTTTTCTCATTGATACCAATTTCCATATTGTTTATTTATTTATTTTTGTGTGGTGAATGGTTCACCTGATTTTTCCCACCTATTGTATGATTTTGTTTTTATCTCCTTTGATCTAAATTTAGCTTAACTCTATATTTGATCCATCCAAATTAATGAAGGATTTTCATGAATGGTGTAGCCCTTTGACACAGTTCCTCAGTTTCTGGTTTAATATTAATGAAATATCAATGCTCTATAACTCATTAGGGAAAAGTGGTACTGTGGTTTCTCTTCTGAGCTGAGCTTGCTAAACTGGATTTTAATGTTGTCTTGCTGTAGTAGCTTGGGTCTAATGAGTATGTGCTTTGCAGGGACAGTGCAGGTTAAACGGAAAGCCATTGTACATCCTTGTGGAGCCCCGCAAGTAGACAATTGTTGTCATGGTATTATTCTAAACCTCTTTTGATTCTCAAGTTTGATAAAGAATTTTGGTCCCATGCATTTAAAGAATTGTGTAAATTTATGATGTTAGATGGCAGTGTATGACTTGTCAGTCTGGATGGTTTTACGTGGCATTATATTAGCTGCATATGAATTGATGAATCTACTCAGTATTGGTAAATCTACTACTATACTAGATGATATATGTGCTATGCAACAGTGGGGTCATTGCACCAAGAAAGGTGAAGGAATGTGAGAATTTTGTGCATGTATGCACGCTCGTGTGGTTGTGGGGGAACTTTTCTGTAAATGGTTAAGAGTAGTTAAAAAAACGCAATTGAAGTGGGTCGAGGCTATCGAAAATGTCTTGCTCTATATACAAAATGTCAATAAATAATTTTTTGAACCAACAAGACACGTAGAAGAATAAAGATGCCCATTAGTTTTCTTGTTGGTTCTTAGATATTTTCTATATACAACATGAATTATTAATCTAACAGTTCTCGGAAAATTCTAAGTAAAATATGGTGGCTCTTTATATTGAAACATGCTTTGTCGGTTCCCCTAAGCATTATCCAGGTCATCCTCGCATCTGATAACTGAATTCATGCTTACAAATCATGAGGGTTATAAAGCTTTGTCTAGGGCTACTGTGAATGTAAGCCACTTGTGGAATTCTGATCAACTTAATTATTTAAGAAAAGTAGTCCAATTTTATTGTCGTAAAAATAATTTACAAAATATTCTAGATATTGCAAAAAAATTCCAGATTATTCAAAACATTTACTATGGATTATTCTTGAATGGTAACATTGGCTTCTTTTTTCAATATATGTTTCTTCTCCCATGCAGAATCGATCTTCCAAGTCTTTCCTTTTTATTCCTTATCCTTTATTGAATTAGTGCCTTCTTGCTCTAGTCTCATGCTGTTTTCATGATATTTATTATTAAATCAAACATAATTTCTTTAGTGGGAATTGAGAGCGTATGGTATATTCTACATCCTATAGAAATTGATTGAGAAATTATAAAAAAACCATTCAAGATTTACTTGTAGCCTGAGCTTTATATGAGGTGAAAGCCTCTTATGGTCTCTATAATGATTATGGGAAAACTTACAGTTGAGGTATGCGTCTTTCTTTATTCTTTTGTATGTATTTTTTGTTTGGAAACTATGAAGCTCAACTTCATTGTTTCTACTACATCGAGATGGTCTTAACATTGAACCATGTGATCCATAACCATTCCTTGCTTCCATCAAGTAGAACTATCGTGGGTTTTGTACTTAAGAGTAGGCCATGAAATAGTTTGTGAACATGTAAACCAAATGCAAGCTATGCTTCCAGAGCTTTTCTGCTCATTGAGCTACTTGGTGTTACCATGGGAAGGATGAATGGTGTTAACTGTGTTGCTTTGGTCCTGTCTCAGTGGGAACAATTTATCCATGCATGCGGTATTGAACAAGCTCCCTCCCTTCTGTTGTCAACCAATCTAAAATTGTCGGTCTTAAAACAACACCCTAACCCCTGGCATCTTATTAGTACCAAACCCTGGCTTTTTCACCATTGATTTCTTAACGACAACCCTACTTACTAACATCTTGAACTTGTATGAAACATAAAAGGTGGATGGTTTTTGTAGTTGCTACTTTGGGTACAAGTTGCTATATCATTTTTGACATGCATGTCTTGTGGTTTTTCCAGTGACAAGAGGCTCAGTCATTTGAAGTAATCACCTATTACTGGGATTGTGGGCTGTGGTGCCCTGCAAGCAAAGCTCAGTTCCCCTTGTGGATCATCTTCTCAATGAGGCATGCTCTCACAAAGCTCCATTTGTGCAATTTTCTGGTTCTTGAGTCAAGTCAGTCTAGTGAAGAATCCTCTCCTTTTGTAGGCGCTTGTGCCTTTTCTTTCTTTTCTTTTCCCTTTTTTTTCCTTCTTTTATTGTAGTTTTAATCAGAAATGGGGATGAAATGGCTGTGAAGCAGTGGGCGGGCAGCAATTGCCTATATTCAATTTGTTAAATTTGTACCCAACTCTGAATTTTCAAGAATGTATTGATTGTGTATGCCTATTCCACCACCATCTCAAACCTGCTTTAGTCTTCTCTGTTGCCTCTCATGGACTTCATGAGATTTGGAAGGATCTGTATTGAAAAGCAATCCCACATTAAACCTCTGCCACATGGGTCTTTGGCTCTGCAACTGCTCAGGTGGAGCATGAGGGTTTTCGGGATACTGGATTTGTAACCGCCGCTCAAGTAGATTGGAAGCTTTCGCTTCTGTAATCATCATTGTTGGAAGTATTTGAATCATGTTTCTTCAAGAAAAAAAGAAAAGAAAAGAAAGAAATTAATGCTTTTCGCAATTTTCGTATAATCTTACCTAAAAAGCACAATAATTTTTAAGAATTATTTAAACAAAATCATGCGAGTCTTTTTTTCAAAATTTGAAAATTCTAATAACCGTTGTTTCCAAGATAAGAGGTGAGCCCCATTTTTTTTTTTTAAAATAAAATTTTATATTTTATATTTTATATTTTAAAATCAAAACAAAATAAGCCCAAGAATCAAATTATTTAAAAAAAAAAACATTAAAAGTTGGTTTGGCTCATGTTTTAGATGTTTCCTAAAACTTTATTTGATAGTGATTCAAACACATTTTAAAAGTCCATTAGATAATAACGGTAAAAAACACTTCTTACCTTTTAAGCAAAGCGTGCTTGACAGTGATTTTAGGAAGTAATTTTTAAATTTCTAATAATTGAATGATGAAAATTTTCAAGTATTAAAGTATATTTGGTATATTTGGTAGTGATTTTATGAAGTATTTATAAAATTTTTAATATTTAAATTTTTTTTATCTTTTAAGTATAAAAATTTGTAAAAACATTTTCTAAAATTATTATTAAACATACTTTTAAAAATATTAAAAGTGTTTCCTAGAATCATTGTCTAACATATTCTTACTTCTACTTACAAATGTTAGAAAACATTAGAAGTGTTTTCTAAAAACTCTTCTTACTTTTAAGTATTACTACTTTAAGGTGTTAGAAAAATTTAGAAGCACTTTTTAAAATCTACGATAACATAAAACTTAATTTAAAAAAAAAAACAGTTTAATAAAGTTTGAGGGAAAATACAATAAAGAAAAAATAGAAAATAGAGAAAAAAAAAAAATAAATTTAAAACCAATAAATTATTTTTATATATACATATTTTCTCTAATAAAATTAAATATGTGAAAATTAATTTTTTAATATATTTTTTTCTTTCCTTTAATACTTTTTGACAATCAAACATAATATTAAAATAAAAGAAATTTAAATTCAACAATTTTTTTATATCAATTAACTAAAATAATTTTGATCATAAAAGTTTTTATTGAGTTTGAAAAAGAGTTGTTGATGAAGTTTCAAAAATATCGAAGGGTTTCTTGTCACCTAATTTTTTCATTTCTATTTTTAGGAAAATATCTCGATCCAAATTTGATTTCTCTGTTAAAAAAAGGCAAAAAAACGAAAAAAAAAAAAAAATAGCAATCCACATGGCCCACAGGAGGCGTGGGTCCCAATGAGGTGTCGGACGGGTTTAAGCACCGTCAGAAAATGATGGTATAAAAACTAAAAAGGAAAACAGAGGGCGAGAAATGTCTGTCCCTTTTGGAAGTCGCAGTGAAAGTGTGAAGTGAGATAGCAGAGACACAACAGAGCAAAAATGTCTGCGGCCGTCTGCGGCAGCAAGAGATCATTCATGGACGACATCGAAACGACGCCGCCTCAGGCTTCCAAGAAGCTTCGCTGTTCTTCCAACTCTCCTCCCCGATGCTCACCACCCTCTGCTCCCCTTCGTCAACTCGCTGCTACCTTTCCTCTCCTCGACTTCCAGGTTTTGTTTTTCTTTCTCAGATACGATGTAGTATTCATTTCGTTTTCTGTTTTTATTTCTCCTGATATCTGTTTGGTCTCTGAGAAAATTTTGAATTGACTGATGCGAGTGTTTGTTTGTTTTATTGGAAACGGGAATTAAGGTTCGGAATTCCGCAACCGAACGGAGGATTTTTTTTCGGTTTTTTTTTTTTTCATCATTTTAAAAAATGGCATTGTGATTGTGATTGTGATTGTTCTTTGATGTTAGGAGATTGGGATTATGGTCGTGTAGCGATTGTGGTCTTTGGAGGATTGTTTTTTGTGTTTCTTTTTCTCTCTTGGAATGCTACATATATTGATTTTGGTTTGGGTTTTATTTCTTCTGTTGGAATTGGGTTGGTTTCGTCTGTTTGATTGGTGAGAAAATTTTGAATTATTGAGGTGGGCTTTTATCAGAAAATTGATACTGTTACCCTGCTATGTTACTAAGTGATGATAATCCTTAGAAGATAGTTTTGTGTTTTTCTCTTAGTTATAGAAAGTCTGGTTCTTGTTTTCACAATGGTGACGTAGGAATGATCTGCTTTGTGAATTGTACTAGATGAATTGGGCATGGATATTTCTGCACAAAATGGATATGTTTGTTGAGAATGGATCTACTTGAAGTCATTTAGAAGCCTTACCCTTGATACCGAATTTGTCATTTTAATTAAGCTCTTAACATGCATCCATGGTGGACAAGAATCTTGTTCTTTCTTGGGGAAAGGGAATCTTCCTTGCTTTGGTTGGAACATAAGAAAATTGTTCTAGATAGGACTCTTATGTATCTTTTTTGAGTGAGAAATGGAAAACTTTCTTGACAACAAGAGTGAGAGAATTATGTTTGGGGAAAGGATGAGATAAAGCTTTTATGTGGAAACTCCGCGAATCGGGGAGAAAAATCTAAGTTGGTTGGATCCTAGGTATAGTTTAAATTCACTAGAAGTTATGAATGTGGGTGTTTACAAGATACCAAATCTGGAACTTTCGATAAATTCAGATGTTGACTTGATTTTTCCACACCAGACCTCCATGCCGTATATTACACGCGCCATTGTCACTTTTCCAATGCTTCTTTGTAGTTCTTGAACTCCAGGATCCGAATCCATAAACTGAACACTCCATATGAGCAAATACTTTTCATAAGCTACATTCTTTGCAAGTACCCGATCTATTTCTAAATCTGTGAAAATTTTCCATGAGAAGAACTTTAGACAACATAAATATTAATTGAGAAAACAGGTGATATTCTAAATGGGGTAAAACTTTTTAGATCAATTTGTACACTTAATGGAAAGCTATGTGTGGACCTGATTGATCAAAGGTGTGTGTTCTACCTCAATCAATTGAGGTGGAACTCAATCCATTGAGGCTGAGCTGCCAACCTGGTTGATTGGCTTGTGTTGCAATCCTTGGCACCTTTAATCTGTAAGGCTGAAAATACTGTTTTTGGGTTTAAAAACATTAGAAAATATCCAATTGAAGGCAAAAACTTCTCTTTTTTCTGAAAAGATCTATTAAGTTGGCTCATGCTCGCAGGAAGACACTGCCTTCAAGCAAGTCGATTTAGTAAACTCTCCACTGCCTCTAATTTCTTTGTTCAGGATTGGAGGGAGATCTTTCTTGGTAATTGACATTTTTAATGGAATTGCCAATATCATGACTTGGACTCAGAATCCTGACACTTGATTATATTGTTTTCTGTTTTGTTTGAAGTTTCTAGTGTTACATTGCTTTGAAATATTTGTATTTTTTTTATTCCTTTTGCACATTGATTGATAGCCTAATAGACAGAATATTATTTTCTTGCACAGTTGTTGAGATAATTTGTAGCTATCTCTTTGCTACTGTGACTAATTATCATTTAATTGTATTACTTTTCAGGTTCTTGAAAGAGCACTGGCAGAATGTGACAATGACCTAGATTCTGCCATGAAGAGCCTGCATGAGCATCATTCAAGATATATGGAGAAAAGAATAGGTTCAGTTGAAGGGACCTTTGCTGCAAACATGGGTAAAGGTATACTCTTATTCTCTATAAGAGACTTGTCTATTCTTTTAGAAAAGAGCAAGCTGAGATCTATCTTGTTTGCTCGGCTGGATTTTGATGTTTAGGTCTAGGTTTTCCAAAGTATCTAGAAGCTGCATTGATTATCTGGTACAAATGTTTTTTATGCTTTGGTTTCACTTGTTACTATGCAGTTGATCCTCTAATAATTGATATTTATGAAACAGTATTCTCTAATGGCTTGTAATTCTTTTGAGGAATTAACTTGGTTCTCGGGTGGATTATTAATAATCCTGTTACCCAATAATTAATGTTTTCTTAAGAAATTCTTGTACATTAATTCTTAGACTGGAAATATGTAAAAAAAAAATATTTACCTTATCATGTATGAGATGAGTAGCTGTGAATGAAAACCTCAAGCAATTAGATCCAATGGATAAGCTATTGATTTTTGCCAACATTTCAATAAACGACAATTTAAAAGACATCATACATGCAAATCATTCACTTTTCACACTCTTTTCTTGGAGTGTTGATCTCATTATCTTGTAGGCTAAGTTCATAACAAGGAATCATATGCTTCAAAAATGAGGTCTCAAATAACGTAAAAAAATTGGTTTCCGACTCATGATATTCAATTGTTTTAGGAATTTCCAAGTCCTCATGGACTTTTAGTATATGGGAGCGAAATATTTATTTTTCTTCCCTTTATATGATCCTAATAGACCCTTTCCTTTTTACAATCTTCTTGTTTACTTTATGGGTCTATCTCATCACGTCTCTTTCTCTCATAGACACCCCATCAAAACCTTTTCTTGACCTTGGAATAGGTTGATGTCTAATTTTCCTTATTAGAAATATAATTGATAAGATGTATATGACTCATGTTTTTGTGCAAGTTGTCTAATTGTGAGGAAGTTTTTTGCTGATGAAAGTTGAAGAATTTTTTTTAATATTTAATAAATTCTTTTTAACTATAAATTTTCTCGTCCATGACTATTCCTTGTTAGAAAATAAGTACTATAGTAGGAAACTCCCATTTTGTATGTTTTCTAATGAATTTTTTTATATTCTTTCAGGGGCCTAAACCTTTGTATGACACATTTCATTTAGATAAAAATTTTCTTACTTAAACATAAGAGATTCAGATGAAAGTTTACAAATTTGAATATCTCGAGTCCTTTCCATATATATCCTTGATGCATACTTTTATTGCATATAAATTTCATTCTTTATAGTATCATGCAAAATCTAAAGACTTTGAGCTATAAATTTCATGTGACATACTTTATTCTGAGCTCAATCCTCTTTAATATAAGCTGATACATTCCAAATAATGAATTGTCATTCTGATCATTAAGATGGGATAGGTTGTTGTTTTGGACCTTCAGTCATCGTCAATTCAATGTACGCATGTTTGGGGATGTGTTCCTCATAACCTTATACTACTTTACCTAACATAGTCATTATCAGTAAAAACTAAACTATTCTTATAAGCTGTTTTATGAGCTAGCTGCTTGAAACTGCATTCTCTTTCTATGGTTGGTTTCACCTGAGGGCAGGACTCTAACAGCTGCATTTATAATTGGCAGGTAGCATAACTGCTGATGGAACTGCTTTTTCAAACAACCCTGTGGATGGTGGAGAATGGGTGGAATTATTTGTAAGGGAAATGATGAATGCTGCAAATGTAGATGACGCCAGAGCCCGTGCAACAAGAGCACTGAATGGTTTGGAGAAATCCATCAGTGCAAGATCTGATGCTGAGGTAGCACAGACATTTTACAAGGTGGGTATTTATTTGTTTAGGCAAATATGCTTGAATATTCTGCATGCCAGTGGGACTAGGCTGCAGAAGTTCGGAAAATAAATTCCACAAAAAATGAGTTACTGGGGACACATATCTAATAGAGATTCTGACAAAGTTGACATTTTTTTTTGAAATTATGATCTTTAAATCATGTAAACCATGACAAAATGTGTCAGTGCATAAAGTGTCTGCCAGAATGGATTCATCTTCCTGTGTTCATCGAAGTGGGAAAAAGATTCTGAAGTTAAAGAGTGCAGTTCTGAAATAGTTGGCTATTGCAATGATTCAGTTTGTGCCTTGAGGAGAAAAAGGTAATGGGAAACAGTAGAGGTGCCTAAGCATGCATTCTTTGCGAAGTTTTATCTAGTGGGAAGAGAGAAAAAAAGCAGAATGTGCTTGTTTTTTGGAATCATCTAGCATTTTTAAGCTGGAAGATTGTTTTGAAAATTGCGTGGAAGTTAGATTTTTCTGTTCTTCTTTACAGATGCTACAATGCTTAATCACAAACTGTCCTTCTGGAGCCTTGTCTAGTTACACTTTTATTTTCAGGAAAATATAATGCTAAAGGAACAACTTGAAGTACTAATGCGGGAAAATACTATTCTCAAACGTGTGTGGCTATCCAGCATGAACGCCAGAGAGAGTATGATGATAGGAACAGAGATTGCAGATGTTGAAGCATTTGGTCCCTCAATATCAGGAGCAGCTGAGAACCCTAGAGGTGAACATCAAAACCCCCACAATTCACAGGAACTTAACACAAAATATTTAAATGTGTTAGCATCACAGAACTTGTCTTTTATCAATTAAAAGGTTCTGGGAAGCTAATTTTACTTTACGGTTGTCATGCCAGGTGAAGAACTATACCTTGTCAATGCATCTGAGGCATATGCAGCAAAGCAGCTCTGTCACCGGTCGCTTCAATCCTGATATCTTTTGAGAAAGAGATGGAAGGTAGTACATGATAGAAAACTCAACTCAAATTTCTGGGCTCATTCATGGTGTTTGCTCAGGGACCTGTTTGTTGTCTTTTTCATGGCCCATTTGGTCATGTTGTTGTCTGGCTGTCGTTGTAAGCAAATTATGGAGTTAGTTTCAGCTCTGCTAATAGAAGATTTTGAAGTGATTTTAAATTTAATGGCATTCTCATTTTGTGAGAAGATTTTGCACTAATTTCAATTTCTTACTATATATATCATATACGATCTTTGAGGGCTTGTTGCTGTGTCCTTCCTCTCATGCTTTGGTTCTTAATCATAATGATTCCTATAAATGCTCTTTATCTGTTATTTATGTTTATAATAGAATTTGTAATCCACCTTTGTCAATGTCATCTGTTAAGGGTGTTTTTGCTAGGCTGGGTTGGGCTTGGAAAGCAATATATGACATCAAATTAGTTTATTTATTTATTTTTTATTTTATTTTTTTAAAATTGTGATATTGTGATGATTGGTGTTATGAAAGCTGTTTTAATCTTTGTTTTCATGGTGGAAGTCCCTAAGGAGACTTTGAAAATAGTTTTATGATGTTTTTTAGAATAAAAATTTGTTTAAGAACTTGAAATGTTTGCAACCTATTTGACGTGCTTTCAAATATATATTTTTAAAATAATTTTTATCAATTATGCAAAAGCCGTTGTAAAAAAAATTAACAAATATGTTTTCAAATATGAAAAAATGTTTTTTATTTTAAAACCATTTTTAAAAAACAATTCTCAAACATGGTCTTTGGTTTTTGGTTTGAGAATTATTGAGTTGATTAATGTGGAGTAGGGAAGGGTGAAAAGTGTATGCATGGATGAATATTATAAAAATGGTGATCCTTTTTTTTTTTTTTGTAATTTTTCCTCTAACAAAACAAAATAACTTCAACACGTATATTATTTGCTTCTTTTATTATTTTTTTGTTTTTTTTAGTTTTCCTTATATTTTTATAACTTTTTGATCCATTTTTGTCTCGATATTTTTATCAAGATTTTTATCGATGTTTTTCAATATATCCATAAAATTCAAGTAATGATATATCTATAAAAACTGATATTTTCATTGTTGTATCAAGATGATATATAAAAAAGTGTAATGTTTTATTTTAGAATTTGAAAAAACACTTAATATTAAAATGATTTACTTTGTATTGAGAGATGATATATGTTATAATTATTTTTATTTTTAAAATATTTATAATTTTATTTGCAAATTTTATTTTTATATTTAATTATTATATAGAACTTATGATTTTTTTTAAATTTTAATAATAAATTAAAACAATTGGAAATACCATAATTAAAATAGATTAATTTATTATACTTAATTAATTTATTAAAATTTTATTTTTACGAAAATGTTAAATATTTAGTATATAGGAAAAGAAACGAAGAATGCTCTGTATCGCACAAAAAGGAGTTGGGTTTGGGCCCTTAGAAGATCTTTGAGTTTTGACCGAGAGAAAATAAGGTTTGGACGCCATGAATTTGAGTAATTGTGTGGACAAATCGATAAAATATCCCAATAAATGAGAAAAAAAAAAGGGAGAATTATGTTTTGGGGGTAGATGGGCCCCTAAATTAACAAAAGGTCCGTGTAATTCTTCAAATTGAGTTGAAGGATATGAAATAGTAATGGACAAATATACCCTTTAAGAACACATATAAAATATTTTATAAAATTAAGTTAAATATATTTTTTTCAATAATTTTTTTTTCCAAAATACTAAATTAAATTGAAAAGAGTTTCAAAAAAATATTAAATTAAATAATTTTTTTCAAAAATATTAAATTAATAATTTTTTTTTCAAAAATATTAAAATTAAAACTTTTTTTTCAAAAAATATTAAAATTAAATTAAAGTATGTTTAAAAAATATATTAAATAAATTATTTTTTTAAAAATTAAATTAAATAATTTATTTTTTAAAATATTAAATTAAATAAAAGTATTTAAAAAAATATTAAATTACATAAAAGTATTTTTTAAAAATATTAAATTAAATCAAAAATATTAAATTAAATAAAAGTATTTTTCAAAAATATTTTTTTTTCTCAAAATCAACAAAGGGCATTTTTGGAAATAGTAAAGGATGATATCCTTCAACTCAATTTTCATACTTTCATTGGGTTTTGGGCTCAATTTGAAGAGTTACATGGACCTTTTGTTAATTTGGGGGCCCATCTACCCCCAAAACATAATTCTTCCAAAAAAAAATCCTAATATATATTGTCAACTTTCCACTATATTTTCATCACTATTTTGATATACCATCACGGTATAAAAGTTTTAAAGATATTATTAATACTCAAAAACATGAAAAAACTATTTATTTATTATTATTATTATTACTATTTATTTTTATTTTTTATAACCGTGGGTATCTACACTAGCTTACACGCACCTCGACTAATTCCACGAAGTCCTGAAATTAATGATCGGATAAATCCTCCAATAACCATGAGGGGACTCGGATGTATATTATGCATTTTTTATTATTAACTATATGGATTACCTCAAATGGAAAAAAAAAAAACTTCCTTCTTCTTCAAGTGGTGTAGGATATTGTGATAGGTGTACAATAATTTTTATATGAAGTAATATACAAATTAAGAATAAAGAAATTGATTTTTTAATTGAGAATTTATATTTGGATTCACCTAATTACTTCACACATCCACCGTTTTACACATCTACTTTAAAACATTACTCTCATTAATACATTTGTATAAATTTTTTTGGTATACCTAAAATATCCTTTTCATTATTCACTTGGACACCTACCTTGTCTTGAATTTTTTCTTCTCAATAGGTAAAATCCTNACACACATCGTGTGCGAGATCGAGCGTGGTGCGCGTCTCTATATATCAAATCCATGTGTGTTATATATATCAGTATATCATAAGATAATACAATGGCGTGTTATAGATATCCTCTATATCTATAGTCGTATAACTTTTCTGGTGAGAGCAACACTCATCGAATATAACCTAGAGGTCTGCATCCAAATCTATATACACTGATATATTATGTGAATGTATGACGTCATGGTTCTTAGTAAAATATAGAGAGAGAACAAAATCAATTGTTTATTCTACATCTGTGCAAACGTGATGGAAGTGTAACTGTTGGATCTCTCAGGCTTTGAAGACTCTCTAGAGGCATTCCTTCTGAGCTTCAAAATGTCAGACAAGATCTATTATGTTGACAAGTCTAGGCTGAAGACAGAAGGATAACGCGCTCGTTATGACTTCATATATATCTTTACAGTGAACCGAGTGTGTATCGAAGAGTGCGTGTCACACTAATGTCGTGTGTGTATCACAGTCCCATGTTATCTCTGTGAGAGTTCAAACAGCTTCTTTTGCTATCCAGCTGAAGTGAACTAGTTCTTTGATAAGTTGTCATGGTGTTGGAGAAGTTACCATCATATTGAGGATTTTCATGGGCTGTAAGGCCTTGTAATTTGCATTGGTTGTTATTTACACCTTGAAGCTTGGAGTCTTCGTTCGTGCGAAATGTCGTGTGTAAGAATGAGATAGAGCCAAAAATCTAGATCCCCAATATGATGGCCATGTGTCAGGCATGCCAAAGCTTGGTGCAATCCAGCCATGATTTCCTCCACAGTTTGCTAACTTCTTTCCGAGAAGGCCTCCCACGGCTACGCTAGTAACCATCCCTCTTTATTTGGCTATTGGCTTATATTCTCAAAAGTCATCAACATAGTAAGCCACCACCACCCACCTACCAGACCAGACTGTAACATTATGTATACCTTATTGTGATATGTTTGAAGCCTTTCTATTTTCGCGTCAAATTTTCTAAAGTCCATCCATCTCTTCATGAATGTCATCTATTTTCCATTAAAATGGAAACTGAAAGTAGCTTTGTTTGATGGATTGACAAGCTCGTTTGTTTATTCTTTCCTCAAGCATTGTATATGCTCTTATTCAGAAAGGGGTGAATTTATTACATTTTTAGATGGAGCCTTTTAAAAACAATTATCAAATTATTAATTTAAACAGTTTTAAAGCAATTTAATTTTTGAAGATTTTGTTAAACTTATATTATTATTTTCCATGAAATTACTATGTATTTATAAAGGAATATAAAAAATTTAAGTAGTTTTTTATATTTTTAATATTTACCAAAAGTTCAAAACACCATATAAAAAATTAAATGTAAATACCTAAGATTTTTCTTAAAATGTAATTTTATTTTATAATAAATCTCAAAAATCATCTCTCCCACACATAAGTTTTGAACCTGTTGTGAATTAGAAAAACTGTTTGAAGGACAATTTCAAATAAAGCGCTAAAAAAAAACAATTTTTGTCAATAAGTTTCATTGAAATATAAGTCCCTTGGCATGTATTTCAATTTTTTTTTTTTAAAAAAAACTGTTTTTAAATTAAAGAATAAAAAATACTTTTAAAAAATAAGTTTCAAGAAATATGTCAAATCTAACTCATATTTTCTTTTTGTTTTTAAAAATTAATTTCAAACAATAAAAAAATTTGGAAAACGCTTTTTTGTTTTTAAAAGTAAAAAATTATTTCTGAATCATACTACCAAACCGACTTTAAAATGATTTAACTTTTTTTAAGTTTTCAAATATATTTTTAAAATAATTATTATTTTTAGTACTTTATTTTTAAACATTCTTTATAATTATATAATAATTTTGTAAAACAATCTTTTAAAAACAACGTATAAAAAAAAAAAAAGATATTATTTAAAATTACAATTATTTTTTGTTTTTAAAAATAAAAATTTATTTTTTATTTTTTAATTGATTAATACGTTTTTCTATTTTTTAGTATAAAAAACATATATCAAATATTTTTAGACCCTCTTAATCTACTTACACGTTGCAGTTTTCCAAGTAAATTCCTCTTACACACAAAAATAGAAACGTCCAGAAGATAGAATTTTTTCTTCATAAATTGTAGGAACGCCGTTATTGAACGTAGACCTGCTTGGTTGCAGGGAAAATGCTTGACTTAAACCAATAATAAGGGGTCGGATTGAGAATCATATCCGACAAACAATGTAAATCTTTATTGGGTTTTAGCCGCATAGTTTGAGCGCCCCATAAGAAATATTTCATGACCAAATTACCCCTATCCTTTTCCTATAAATTCTTGGCTCCATTTACAAGGTTCATGGTGGAAGAAAATTTGAGAGACTGCCAGAAAAAAACCATCGAAGTACGGAGCTCATAAACAAGACAAAAATGAAGGGAACGTTATTTCAACCCTCTTGTAAGCTCAGTTCGTCCCATTCTTCTTCCTTCTCTTCTTCTTCCTCTTTTCTTGACAAACAAACAAATATTTGGAGTGCACTAAAACTCTCTTGTTTGGTTGCCGGGAAAATAAAGTAACTAGAGCAAATGTCCCAACCCCATTTGGTTTTAAGTCCTAAACTTGCTTTTCTTCCATTTTCTTGCAAACCAAACTGCCAACTTCTTGCAGGAAATACATTCATGAAGATGATGGTAACGAAGAAGAGGAAGAAAGCAAAGAAAAATCAGTGGCAGGAGAAGAAACTGAAGGAGGTGAATTTGATGACATAATAGAGTCAGTCCAGTACAAGAACCTCCGGAAAGGAGAAACAACCAAACAAGGTAGCCCAGAAACTTTCTCCCCAATTTTCCTGGGAAGTTAACTTTTCCGAGAAAAAGCAAGTTTCTTGGAAGAAAAATAGTTATTTTTGCGCAAAACCAAGAAATCAATTCATGCATTCCTGGTTCTTTACAAGTTACAAACTTACAATCCATATAACGGTGACTCGTTTTGACTCGGTTAAACAACTCGGAGGTGAATCGTTCGAGTTGGACCACTTCCTCAAATGGCTTTAGTGCACTTTTCCTATTTTAGGCTGTTCAATTTAGGTGGTTTTCGTAGAAACGAGGTGGAATCACTGGAATGCTACAAATTGGGCCTCCCTAGTATGGGCCGTATGGTTGGCCTATGTTATTATGGGCCCCCAACCCAACTTCCATGAGCTGAGAATTTATATGTTTTATCAGGAGACGATCTATCCTTGGAGAAACATGGGCTTTGGTTGCAAGAACAGAAGTCCAGAGTAGCAAGGCTTCAGAAACACCTCAAATCAAGATGGACTCTGGAGGATCTCATTCAGCAGCATCTCCACATGTACCATGCCCACTTCAACCGGGCCTTGGTCTCAGCCCGTCTCCAAGATGTGGTCCAACTCCTCATGCCCCAATGGGCTCCACCTCATGAGCTCGCCTCACTAGCCTGGCTCGGCGACTGGCGGCCCTCCGCAATTCTGGGCCTAATCTGGGCCCGGGCCCGCCACCTCACGTCGCTGTCGGGGTCGATCCGTCATCCAGCGCCTCTTGCCGCAGCTGATCCACGAGCTACGCATCGAGGAGACGGTGGTGGAGGAGGAGATGGCGGAGATCCAAGCCACCTGTGTCCTCCACCTCCCTTTCGCTCCCATGAACCACCGTACGGGTGGCGCCGCATTGCGCTGCATTCAGTCGGAGTTCAAGAAGATCCACCAAGTGATCGTTAAGGCCCAAAGCCTCAGGTCCATTTTCACTCTCTCTTCAACCTTAACCAACATAACAGACAATGTAACTGTAATAACTGTGATAACTGTAAGGACTACCTGAAATGAAAATGATGACAGGTTCAAGGCATTGGAGATGGTGGTGAACAATGTATTGAGCCAAACCGACGCGGCGGAGTTCTTGGTAGCATTTGCCGGAATTCAGAAGTCCATCCACCAGTTCGCGGCGCATCAAAGGCTCCGAAAGGGTCAACTGTCGGTGTGTGTGAAGGCGGTGGGAAATAGTCAGAGTTGAGTGATAGGAGAGTGTAGGTATTACAAGGCACTCAAGTTTTGAATTCTCAAGTTTTAAAAAGTTGCAGTAGGTGATGACTTTGGAATTTTTTGTGGGAACTAATAATACTATCAGGCATGAATTTTTTCCCCCCTTTTTAATTGCACCCTTAAATGCTCACTTGGATAAGGAAGTTTTTTTATTTTTTAAATTAGAAAATAGTAGAACCTATAAAAACTATGAATTTATGTTATGTTCTTAAAAAGTATTTTTAAAATTTGAGATAGTAAACTTCAATTTTTTTAAATGGATTTTAAATTATATTACATTTTATATAAAAATTAGTTAGAACTTGTTTGATCATGTAATTTAAAAACGGTTTTCTATTTTTAAAAACAAAAAATTGTTTTTAAAAATTTTTAACACTATTTGATCGTTGTTTTTTGGAAATAATTTTAAAAAATAAAGTGAAATGGAGAACAAATATGAATTGTTTTTACCAAGTTTAAAAAAAACATAAACCCATTTGGTCATATTTTCTGAAACTTATTTAACAGTTTTTAAAAGCAAGTTTTAGAAAAACATGATCAAATGAACGTTAGTTTTTGAAAACAAAAAATTATCGAAATCACGCCTAATAATTTCACGAACAAAACCATGTATTTCATGGACAAAAACACATTAAATTCCCTTACTTGATTCATTACTAATAAAATTATTTGGCATATAAATATGAATTCAGACTTGTTTTTATCCTCATTCACATTTATATATTCAGTGTGATGATGAAAGCACTACAACTTGGGCTAGTTGGTCAGGTTGATGACTAATCCAAACTCAACTCGAATTAAGAAACAATCTACTCAAGTTCAACTCAACCCAATTTTTAATCCAAGGCACTCAACTTTAACCCAACCTAATCTCATTTTTTAAAATTCAAATTGATCGGATTAAATCTAGGTTGATCAAATTTGACTTGGGTTAGATAATTCAAAATTTATTCATAATATTTTTTTAAAAACTATTTTTTATCTATTTATATAAAAATTTAAATAATAAACAAAATAATATTTTAAGATAGAAAAAGAATAAATATAAATTTACATATTTTTCTTAAAAAAATGAAAAACATATAATATAATATAATTTGATATTTTTTCTTAATGAGTATTATTATATAAGATAATATATGTTATAAATATTATAAAAATATTAATTCAGGTTTAGATTTAGATGGTTATTTGAACATTAGTATGAACCCAATTCAAATTAAGTTCAAATTAAAACCACATAACTCAAGCTCAATCTGAATATTGAAAATAATTGTCTAAACCCACTCAAATATCAAGTTGTGCTCGGGTTAGGTCAAGTAGACCCGAGTTTACCCTTAGATGATATTGCTAAAAAAAATAATCATAACTTAGAAAAGTTAGTTTTTTCCAAATGATAGTGGGAAAGTTGTAGAGCAAAGAAGGCCACATTAGTCAAATATGGAAGCCATAACATCTCAAAAGACACTTTCCAGAGATAAAACAGCCATAGAGATAGAATATCATTCACGTGGGCTGTGCTCTAAAGCATTTTCACCATTCCTTTACTTGTCTCACTGCTTTGTTCCTCATTCAATGTCTTCTCTCAGTGGAAACCAGCATTTCAACCTTCTTTTCATCTCATTTTCTCAAGTATTTCCCTATTTCTGTGAAATAATATACAAAACCCTAATATTAGTTTTATTTATGACCCATGGTTAAAAAGAAAAATGTTAAGAAAAGAAAAAAAAAATAGTAAAGAAAATGATTTTCTCATATTTAAATTTGTTATAAAAAATATAAATAAATAAATAAATATAATTAAAATTAGTAAAAAAACTTATATAATTTTTTTCCTTCCATTTTTTCTTTCTATTCTTTTTTTTTTTTTGCATTTTCTCTTAAATTTTCCGAAACCAAATATAGTTTGAGAAATAATTTTTTATATTTTATAAAAAAAAATGTGTTTCCAAGCTTTGAAAAAGTGATTTAAAATCATTTAAAAAAGAAAAAGCTAATGCTTTTCTTTTTTTCTTTTTTTTTATAAGATTTGAATAAACTTGAATTTGTTTGAAATCTAAATTGAATTGATGTAAAAATGTGGTCCAAAATTGTAATTTTGTTTTGTCTATTCAAATAAAACATCTGAAAATAAAAATTAAGTTATAAAACAAAGAGTACACAAAACCTATTCTTGATATTTTGGAAATCAAAACCTTATTCCTAATGATTTTTAAAGATACGAGATAAATTTATATTTTTTTTATAAAATATTTTATTTTATATAAAAAATTGTTTTAAAAATAAAAAATAGAAAATATATCCAAAGCCTAAACACAACAATATTAAGGTAGTGTTTGTTTTTTGGCTGAATACAAAAAGCTAAATATTTTGACTTTTTCTATTCAACTAAAAGTAACATGTTGACATCATTCAACATAGATAAAAGGAACTTGTTATTAATAAGTTCAATTTAATTATATTAGATATTGTCAACGGGTTACTTTTAACTTAATAGAAAGGGCCAAATATTTTGACTCTATAACCTTAAAAAATTAAGTATGGAAAAGAAATACAAAAAACAAAGAACAAGATATCAACAAATATGGCATCACATCTGACTAGTAAGGTAGGGGAATAGGCTTGAAAACATTCCTAAGGAATGATCCTAACCACCCTAGGCACACAGGGAAATTGTACTAATGTGGCCCTTGATTGTGCCCATGGCCCCCATTCATTAGGTTTACTCCTTGTGTGCCACACACCCTCAAATCAACCACTTTGAAACAATTTCACATGGGAATATTTGACTTTTGTGCTCACTTTTACACACCCTTTTGGCTTCCTTTCGTAATCATATGCACTAACATGTTACTACTTTTCTTCTCCATACATTTCTCCCATTGTCTCTCAATCAAAGGTAGATATAAGAAGAAAGAATTTCTATGTTTGCCCATTTGTATGGATGCTCCATGTATTTAATATACATCGACTGTCGATGGATCACGTCCCACGACCATTTGGGTGAGACAAATAAATCTCATGTCTCTCATAGGTTTTGAATGCCTATGAAGAATGTGAGACATATTTCCAACAACTATTAGGTTGGGAGATTTATGATTGAAAACCTTAATTACTCATATGATAAATAGTGTTATACCATAATTTGTTGAATGAATATGAAAATCATAGGATAAAATAACAAGTATTGGAGTTTGTTTCAATATTTTATCATTATCTCTTTTATTGACTTAAAAAACACGTCGGTTGAGTGACAAACACGTCTTTTCATGTAGTGATGTCAAAATTATCGGTATAGGAATTGGGTTTTTGGTCATTACTTTTTTTTTTTATAGTTTTATAAGTCACTTTATTGAATCTGAATCTAATAAAAACAACGTAAAAAAAAAACAAATGAATATAATAAGTGTGTTAAATTCATTGTCTTCGTAGCAAAAGTAATGAATGAAACACTAAAAGAGATGTCTCAAGTAAGTCAAATAACTCGAAAGATGATGTGAGTTTTGATGTAATTTACGAGACTTTGTATAAGGAGTGTTTAAATATTAAAACAAATAAGTCAATTGCAATAAATCCAAAATAAAGTTTAATCAACGAGATTTTTGTTTTAAAGGTGGAAAAGAATCATTACTCAACAAAATTACTTTCTTTGAAAAAGAACATGCTAAATTGACGAAAAAAGCAACAAGGATTGAAATGTGAAAATTAAATATTTTAATATGAGTTAAATTTTAAAAAGGAAGAGTTACATTCTAACTTTAAGACTCAATGATTTAATTAAGTTACGACATAAATCTTTTGATGAAAGGGGCTTCAAATTTGTTGATGGAAATATTATTCCAAATAGTAGTAAACTAGTTTTTGTTAAGCCTTATGGACAAGAACCTTATTAGAAAACTCATTCTCAAATCGAGTTTCATTGCACTTTATTGCAAAATATGTCATATTTATAATAAATGTTATGTAAGATTGTTTGTAATTTAAAAAATAAATAAAAATCCAACCTAACAAAAAATTGATGAATGGTAAAAAGGGTGTCCAACAATGGCTCAAAGATCCCTCTATATGCTATGTTGAATGAGAGCACTTTCAATGAAAATATTAAAGTTTCAAATATTAAACAAATTTGGGTAAAAAAAAAGAATTATATTAAATGTTTGGTTATTCACACACATCTCAAAGCAAGTAAGTCAGAGTCATGATATTTTGATAGTAGTTGTTCATGTCATATAACTAATAATAAATTATTTTTCACTAAATTCATTGAATTTGATAGAAAAAATGTGTTAGTGAGGGTAATGTGGCAAAAAGGTTAAAGCACTAGCTATGCCCTAGGCATTCCTAATCTTGAAAAAGTCTTTATGTATGAAAGGCTTAAAGGTCAACTTAAAAAGCATGATCTAAATATGAGAAAATGAGTTCAATTTCCAATTTTCACAAAACATAAGCAAGGTGTTTGGTTTAAAGGGAAAATACATAATGATTAGCTCAAGAACTTTTGACAATTGTTATATTGTTAGCAAAAAATCTCATTTATCCTTTTTTTTTTTTTTTGTGTGTAGAAATTCTAAAATTGAATTTATTAACTTTTGGAGTCATAGATTAATTGAAAATGAAAAAGACCATACCATTGTGAAATTAAGAGCGACAAACGAAAGGGATCGGATAATATCAATGTCATTGACACTATAAAGAATAATCTTTTATTCTAGAACCAAACACATTATCATTTGACATTAATTCATTCATGACTTGGTAAAAGACAAAGTTGTTTTCTTGGAGTACGAACCTACTTAGGATCAAATAACTAAAATTTGTACTAAATCTTTGGATGTATGTTTCTAGGTTTGAATCATTTAAGAAGTCCATAGGTCATTTTGTTCTCGACTAATTGCATTTAGAGCATGTTTAGGACATTTTTCTAACATATTCTTAAGTTCTAGATGCTTTCTTAGATTTGAAATATTTTTGTGTGTTTTACGTTTTTTTTTTTCATTCTTGATTCTTTTTTTGTTCAACGGTATCTCCTCAAACCTTTCTTCTTTTTACTTTTATCATCATTGATGTGTCTATAAGGATATTTCTTTTATCTTCCTTACAAATGGTTATTTTGTTTTATAATGACCTAGAAGATCGTTAATCTTAACTTAATTGATTGATGAGCTAGTTTATGAGCTATTATGATTTTGATTTGCTTGGATAAGCTACATGTTTTAATTCCAAATCTTGTAAGTAATTAATAGCTCAAAGGAGAGTTTTGTATTGTCACAAAAGATGATAAATAGTTCTTAAAGTTCAAACATAAGTTTATATCTATTTAATGTGCTTCGAAGATTGAGTAAAGTTACTTGAAAATCTTCTTAAGAATTTAGATTTTTGTGGCCTCTTCATTGTTTATCCTTTTTCAAAGTCAAAAAGAAGTAAAAAGAATATCATTTATTTCCCGAAATGGTTGTGATACCTTGCAATCTTTAAAATATAAAATGCTTCAATTGCAAAAGGTGGGAATCCCTAGTGTTGAACAAGGCCACTTTAGTGAATCTTAAAATTATAATCAAATCCTAAAGTGTGTTGCCAATATTTTCATAAAAAATTAACTCAAATATTGTATGGGTGAAGGGGTGTACAATAGTTATGTTAAATAGAAATCTAGTAAAGAGAGCTGTAAATTGACTAGTAGGAAATAGAGTTAAGCTACCCTAGGGATGAATGTAATCTTAAAAATGATGTTTGATTTATAGATAGGTATAGTCTTATAAGTGTATGCTATCTATAATATCTTTATGAATTTATGACTCTTTTTAGTTAGAAGGTGCTTGATACAGTGTTAATAGTCTCTTATTTCTTTAACTTTGTATATGATAAATTGATAAGGTTCTTATTTCAATGTTTTGATTTTCAACTCTAAGTAGTCTCTTGATGGTGTTTTTTATCATTATGCATCTAGAAAACTAAACGGTAGATAGTTCAAAATTTGTATTTATTGTTTTTATCTCAACTCTATTTAGGATCAATTCAATTTTATTAATCATTTTGTCTGTTTCTTTCATAAGATATATATGGGTTTTTTCTTTTCTCATTTGTATTAATTTTTGGCATGTCCCAATTAATCAACTATTCTTCAGGAAAAATTAAGAACTAATTATTTGTTATCAAAATGACGATCGATCAATTTTATCAATCAATTGTATTATCTAAAAACTAAGAGTTGATTTTATGTGATCAAATGGTGATTGACCAAACATAATGATCAACTTTATTTGAATAAGTTGAGAGTTGATTTTCCTTGATCAAATTGGTGATCAATCATTCTGTATTAATGTTGCTTATCTTAAAAAGAAAGAAAAAAAAAAGGAATATCCATAAAATTAAAAAAAAAAATCCCCAATATTTTTTAATTGGCTCTAAAATCATTATGAGTTCTAGTTTCATATTTGACCATTTCATCTCCTCTATTAGCATCACAGCCGTGGTGCTTTATCTTTTCATCTTTTTTGACAACTATGGGTTTTCCTTTAGTTAGTCAATTTTTTTTAGGTTTGGTAGTTAGTATTAGATCTTTGGTCAATGTTCTATCTTGAAATGAGTTTTTAAAAATTCTTCTTTGTTGTTCATCTTTGGGTGGTTGGAAAATTTTCTCGAGTTACTTTCATCAATCAACTCTCAATAGGTGTTCACCGTCCCTCTTTATTCATGTTTTCATCATTGGTTATGCATAATTGTTTTGATTTTGAGGTTTTATTTTCTATCTTTTGAGTCACTTGAGGGTTCCTAGAGTTAGTTTTTCAATGTTTTCGCAATTAGTTTTGGAACTTGGATGTGATGTTTTTGTTTCAATCTATCACTTAATATTAGTTTATTCACACTTGCAAAAGATTGTTAAGCTCTTATTCATAACTTCAATATCTAATTCCTATGGTGTGAGTTATAAGGAGGATGCCCATTTGAATATTTTTTTTCTAACATATATTTACATGGTTGTGTAGTGATGGAAAAAAAGGTTTTTGAATTATCTTCTAAGATGTCTAAGAATTTTTATTGATTATTTCACTGACCATTTTTCTCACCTCAAATCTTAAATGGAACAACGAAAATGAGAACCATTTTATTTCTATAGCACAAATGTCTTAACCTTTGATTTAAATTCATTTCAAGATAAGGAATCCATAGTGAAGAGACTTGAGCATGTCTCCTTGAGCTTCGAATCTTATTTATATTAGGGAATGCTCGTGTCTTGTGAAAGTTTTTGGGTATTTAAGTGCGAAAACTTTCAATAAAATATGTTGTTGATTCATTAATTGTTTCTATCCTTGCTCAGTTCTTCAACCTTTGGGCTCAAATATCTTCATCATTTCGGCCCAAATATCAAGAAAAGGCCTAAATCATGTTTCGAGGTGATTCCAAAGGGGTTTCATATAAAGCTAGTGGAAAGCTAAATTTCTCAAAGTACTAAACAACCAGCGTGGGAAAGGATTAAAAGCATTGGGTAAGATAAAACCTTGTATTCAATATCTTCTTTATATTAGATTTTATAACCGTGATTGGTCAATAGTTTCTTTTATCCTTTTAAAGATTTTCCACTTTATATCGTCATATCTTTATTTCTTATGTTGGAAGATTGTCGATATCATTTGCTTCCACCTTTTATATATTTGCATTATTTGGGGAATATTGTGACATCATCTTTGCTTGGGGTTTATTTATTTTGCAAAAAAATTAAAAAAATAAAAAAATTAAAAAAAGAAAAAAGAAAAAAGGAGGGTATATTTATGGGTCACACTTCAAAATTTTTATAGGTCACCAATTCATTCCCCTAACTAAGATTCATTCATAAATTGAAATCTAATTTAAAATGGATATTCTAATAAATTTGACAACTATTGTTCCATTTTTTCCTAACAAGATGGAAAATTAATCATTAGAGTGATGAACCCCCCATTGTATAAGTAAATGGGAGTGGTGCTTGCTTCCAACCCTACCAATACACCATCAATTTACACAACTCAAAGCCCATGATTGAGGGTCCCTTAATCATAAAGGTTAAAACAAGATTAGATCAAAAGTTTCAAGGGGCAAAAAAAAAAAAAAGGGAAAAAGAAAAAGAAAGAGGAAAGATAATAATGCATGAGCATTGACTTGATGGTACTTAAAAGGAAGAAGATCTGAGATGATCCATAACGTGACTTGGGGACCTAAGGTGGTGGAATCAACGGTGGAGATTTCATGTTTTGTGATTGTGATGAACGTGGGGCGTGGGATGGAGGGCTAGCAAAAGCATTTTATATGGATATGGGATGTAAATAAACCTGGAGATGTTGAGAGGTGGGGACGTATCCATATGAAAATAATCTAGCGATCATGCTTTACAGTACACACGCGTGCGCGTCAACAGTGATCATGTACGTCCATTTGTGGGCCCTTCAATTATAGGGAACATGGGGTCTTTTCGGAAATGTTCCTCTGCTTGCTTCTGCAGGATAGCTCTGTGCACTTTCCAAATATTAATGATCATGAGGTAATGTATTTTTGAATCTGTTTTTTTTTCCAACTGTGTCCTCTTTTTGATTTGCTTTTTTGGAAGGCAAAATCTTTGTGTCTTTATTGAATCAACTTGTTTAATACAAAGGGAAATGTTGACGTAACTTAGCGGTGTATATAGAATAAAAAATTCAGACCATTGAATACGTGTGATGAGATTTAAGCCGTCCAATGAAAGTACAAACAAATAAGATTAAGATATAAAATATAAAGAAATAAAAACTGTGTATGAATAATAAAACTAAAAAATATATACATAATATTAGTGATAATTTTTCGATAGGCATCATATTGTAGCAGAATTGTAATACAAATCCTAAGATTACATTACTTTTTTTTAAATTAATTTAGAATACATTTCTTATTTTGTATTTTTAAATTTTAAAACTTTTATATAAAATAGAATATTTACATAAAAAGTATAAATCTACATTATGTCTTCAAAAATTATTTTAAAAGTTAAAATTTAATAGAATAATTTTTTAATATCTCAAATTTCTTTAAAATAATTTTTAAATCATTACTTGTTAAATGTAAGTTTGTAGATATCTTATATCTTATCTAAAAATAGACTAAATACAAAAAATATATCTGAATGTACACTAATTTTTTTTATTTGATTAAATTTTTATTCTATTAAGATTATTTTAAAATTAAAACAATTTTTAAATATTATTGTTGGTGCAACTCAATGTCAATTAGATTTAGTTTGCCCCACTATCATTCTTCTATTTATTTTTAGAGGCAAATGCTATGATCACATGATCGAATATCTCGACTTAACGCATGGAACACATTTTAATCATTAATCATGTCTTTGAGGACATGCCCCTAGAATTACATCACATTCTTCTATTTCAAGACCCACATTCTAATGTTTGTCGGATGCCAACCATTAACTTCAGTAAAATGTCGACTCTAGATGTTTTACCTAGTTGTATTGAATGAATAACTTTGTCAATATATCAATTTCGATGCTTCTACCGGATTGCATTGAATGGTTTTCAAATGGTAGGATGCCACATCAGTCCCAAATGACAATGCTCGACACAATTATAATTTAAAATATATTTAAAAGTAATTTTAATAAAAATGGATATATATCATCCCACCCAAAAGCAATGGAGTCATTCGAGTTGACTATTGGGTTTTGACCTCATTACTATCTTAACAACAAAATATATATATATAAAGTAGGAAGTTGAAACGAAGCTATCATTGAAATAGAAGCATCAAAACATTGGATTCATAATCGGTTTGTTGAAGACAAATCTTAACCAACTTTATCTTTGAAAATTTATTAGAAAATGTTTGAAGTATTCAAAACAAAAATCGATGTACGGTTCTGGTATGAACAAGTAGAAAATGCTAGGCCTATTATTTTTCTATTAATAATCTATTAAATATGTGTTTTTTTAGATTTAATTAGTACCCCAATGTTTTGATTGCCTCGTGTAACCTAATCTATATCTTTTATCAATTTTGATTCCGATTGTATTTATAAATTAAAATTATTTTTATTGCTAATTCAATGATAATTTACGAGTAAAGTACTATTTCGATGAAATGCATTAAGACATAATAATTGATTAGGCATTTAGAGATAAAATAGTATTTCGACGTAGTTCCAACTCGAGGCAAACTTGTTTCACCTCATGAGGATAAGAATAGATTTTCGAATAGTGGAGATTACCAATTTCATAAATACTCAATGGACAACCTGACATTTTCCTACATATATATTATATAATATTTTTATATAAAAAAATAATTTTATATGAAAAAACAATTCAACATTTTTAGTTGAAAAAATATCTACCATCTAACATTAGGAAAAAGGCATAGGGTTTGGTTGGGTCAATATGGGGTACAGGTGGACTCGTCTCGACCAATGCCTTCCGTAATGTCTCTGTCACCACACCATTTAAAACTCTGCTGTCGCCGGACAAACCCGTTGTTTAAATCAAAATACAATTGAAAAAAATAAAAAAATGGAACAAATCCAATAGTCAACGTGATGAGTCAAATCAGGGCTGTGATCACCCCAATCATGTTGATATCCAATCTTTAGATTCCCGCTGAGATCAGAGATCCGCTGACATCATACGGCTCATGGTGTGGGCCCACCCTACGCATGCTGCTCCACACCGCAGAGTAATTGCTCTATGTACGGAGGACATTTATGGTGTATCATGCGGGTACGCACACTTCTGTATGCACATTTATAATGACCCATCCATGGAGGAAACAAGACACAATAGAGGAAATACCTGGAGGTGATCGAGCCATTCATTTAATAGAAGGGGCCCAACTAGGGCCGACCTTGATATTATGAGGAGGTGACACGTGGGCCGGTTGAGGCAGAGGACGATCTGGGGACCACCACCAATATCCCGGATCTTCTCCACTTGATTCTCTGCAATCCGCAGCCGTAATTCTTGAAATTATCAAAAATGCCCTTTCTCGATTTTGTCAAAGGTGTATGTTTGGAGTTCCACCGCTTCTAATGATCTCCACTGTCCATTTCAGTCGTTTCATTCAGCCGTCGGATGCCAGGACTATCGACCAAATTCAAAACTTTAATTGATTGGAGTTTATTTAAAATTATAAATAAAAATATAATACAAATGAGTATTTTTCATTTTTTTTTAATTTGACAAATATTTAAAAAAAATTAAATTAAAAATAAATAAATTTATTTTTTAATATTTTAAAAAGAATAGTTAGTCAAATTCAAAATCATTAATTTGATGTGGAAATCATAGAGGATAAAGTCATTGGACATTGGTAATAAATTATATAACATGTCAAAATAGGACTCTATATGAGTAAGAATTACTCTTTCATGATTGCATATCTTTGAAGAAAATGATTAATGTCATGAAACTTTGATTCAAGAAAATGATTAGTGAATAAATGATAGAACATGGGGTGTAATCTTCTACAAAAATTTGAACCTTTCTATGGAAAATAAACCCAGGTGAGATTAAGAAATTTATCTAAAGAATTTTGAAAAATGAAAACAAAATCATCTAGGTGTTAGTGTTATTACAGAGGGTTAGGATTAGGAAAAGGGTTAACATGAACATGAAAGCACTGAATCCTTGCTTATGGGGATTAAATAATGGGAAAACAATAAAAACAGTGATTATAAATCATAAGCACTTGGCAGTTGGATCTTCTTCAGTGGTGCTTCGGCAACAAAGATATATTATTTTTGAGGCCTCTCTCTCTCACACTCAACTCTTCCTTGTTTGGACTTTGGGAGTGAGAAACAAGAGAGAGGAGAGAGAGAGAGGGGGTTGGACTTGGTGTTTGGGAGGAAAAAGCTCAGAGAGACACCCAAGTGGGAGAGAAAGCGGATGGAAAAAAAGAGAGAGATGTTTGCAGGTGAGAATGGGTTGCAAGGAGACCCAAGGCTGAAGGCCATATCAGAAGCCATTAGAGTGGTGCCTCACTTCCCAAAGCAAGGTCTTTTCTCTGTTTTTCTGGGTCTATTGTATTATGTTTCTTTGTGGGTGCTTGTTTCATTTGAATGATTTTTTTCTTTTTTTCTTTTGTGCCTTTCTCCTCTTTGGTTTTGGGGTTTAGGTATCATGTTTCAAGACATAACAACTCTGTTGCTTGGATCACAAGGCCTTCAAGGACACTATTGATATCTTTGTTGATCGTTACAGGACATGGGCATCTCTGTCGTGGCTGGTATCCTCTCTCTTTCACACCCATTTCTTTCTTATTTTTAGTCTTGAAGTCTTCTTCTTTCTATATCTAATTTGGGACAGAGGGTTTAATGGGATTACCATTTGTCAAGTGGCATGATGGCCTTATTTTTCTTTAATACTTGTTTTCATTTCTTTTTGAATCTTTTGCTAGTGATTGGTAATGTTATATCAAGTGGGTTAGAGGGAAGTTTTTCCCTTTTAAGAATTTTTGTTTCATTTCTCACTTTCAAGCTCAAAAACACTAATGGGAGAGACGACTTTTTGTGAACACTTTCATTAGTGGAATCTCTCTTTTCCTTTTTCCTTTTGTTCATCATTTCTTGTTTCATCTTTACTTTCTTCTTGGGTTCAAAACCAGGAGCTCTGTGAAATATATTTTCAATGGCTTACAATGTGATTTTCGGCCCTCATATGAAGAGCAAATTGTCACAATCATATCTTTTTTCCTTCTTTAATTCATTGTCTATTTTCATGTATGTCCCTCTTTTTGTTTATTGTTCCTGTTCCTATTTCTGTCCTCCAGGAGAGTATTTTTATTTGACTGGTTTCTTAGATTGATTAACAGAACAAGAATGTGGCTCATCGATCTTATAATTGTTTTGGTTGATGAACTGGAGAAATTTCTTGTTGATCTGGACTGACCTGAGATTCCTGAACTATGATATCATCTTCATGAATTGGTCATTATAGTATTTATTGTTTGCTTGCTATGGCTGATAATATGGGCTAGGCATTCTGGACATGGGGTGAAATTGAGAAGTTATAGCCTTAAAATATTTGAGAAAGGGAATGCCGAAGTTAGTCACAATTGGAAATTCAACCTATGTGTCACCCTGTAAATTTGAAAATTATGAACATGCCATTATGTCAGTGCTCTAGTTTCCCAGGAAACAGAAGAAGAAATGAATTGCTTAAAGTATGGGCTGGCGTTTGGCCTCTGGGTCATCTGATAAATTTGTCTAACTCATAAAATTGACCAATTAATTGTTGATACTCAACGGTTAAGAGTGGGTAAAGGAATTTTTTATGACTACTGCCTGAAGTTGTAATTCTATGGTCTGTTTGATGTCTGCCTCACAATTTTAAATGACATTCTAGGAGTTGAAGCGAGAGGATTCATGTTTGGTCTTCGATTGCTTTGGCCATTGGAGCAAAATTCGTTCCACTTCGGGAACCTAAAAAGTGCCAGGTATGCCTTTATGTCAAAATGAAACTATGCTTGCCGGCCCTCCATAATTATATGAAATTTGCTCTCTATTTTGGAACAGTGGACTTAGAATTCGCATACCTTTTGGTAGCCAAAGTTTTGGTGAATGAAATGCTATTGAAAAACTCTCTCATCGCAAAACTGTCTCGTAGTCCCAATTGGGCTCATGTGATATTTGAATTCCTTTCATTTATTTAGATGGACAAGTATTATAAGTAGCTTTTACTTTTTATGATTGAATCAAACTCTTTCTATGGATTCTGAGTTCAAACTTTCAAAATTTGAATTTAGGAGAGTTATTTCTGAAGCATATGTTCTGGAATATGGGAACGACCGTTTAGAAATGCATGTTGGAGCTGTTCAACCTGGGGAACGAGCATTGGTGATTGATGATCTGATTGCTACAGGTGGGACCCTCTGCGCAGCGATAAAACTATTAGGTAAGGACCTGGAGGCCTTCTAATGTTTCTACTATTCTGGTTTTGTTTGTTTGTTGGTTCTCTGGTTAACATTATTATGCTTGGAATGCTGCTAACTAGAACGTGTGGGAGCTGAAGTAGTAGAATGTGCATGCGTTATCGGGTTGCCTGAGGCTAAGGTAATGGTGTACATTTAATGTTTTATATGTTTTTGTCTTGTTAATTTTAGATAGATGGTTCAACCTCTAATTAACATTTTGGATGGCTTGTGATCAAATTAGCATTTATAGTGATGCTGTTTGCCCAAAGTTTCAGTTCTCTGATGGATGAATTTGAAGTTGGTGAATTATTATGTCAGTACTACATGGAAGGGTTGGGCCTAAGCATTTCTATAGCTAGTCAAGTTGGTGCATCATATGGTTCTGTGCTTAACATCTAACCTTACTTTATTTAGTAGTAGCTGCATCAATTGCTAACAAGTGGGTATCATGCATGGCAACCGTGAGCTGCTACCTGGTCTGTTTTCGAGACCTTGTAGTAGTTGATACAAACTTGAAAGTAATACTGAAACCATTTCTAGTGAAGCTACCCTATCTAGTAAATATTTTAGGAAAAAGAAGAGAGAATGTGCTTTGTCATTTGGGTCACATGGATGTTCTGAGTAACCTATCTTTTCTGCCAGTGTGTAGTTACTGTAGTATCGATTAAGTGGCCATGTCTTGTATCTGAGATGTTATTGATGATACTTCTGACCAACCTCTTTTTCTTTTTCTGTTTTGTTTTTGTTGTTTTTAAAAAAGAAACAAACATCTTCATCCATTAAATGATAAATACAACTAGAATAGGATGAGCAATTCTCAAAGATGTATGTTGCTCAGAAAGTAACCAAGTACCCTTCGCCTAAAAAAAAACTAGCTCCATCCTCACAAGGAATAAAACCAAGGTACACACAGTAGAGATACTTTATACATTCCAGGGGGAAGAAAATCTCTAACAAAGAGACCAAACACATTGCTTCTTGTTTGGCTAACTGGGTCTGTGACTGGATTAGCTGAATGAGGAACCCAAACGGAGCAACCCAACTCACTACCAACATATATGACTGACCCTTCTTTTCTCATTGATACCAATTTCCCATATGTTTATTTATTTATTTTTGTGTGGTGAATGGTTCACCTGATTTTTCCCACCTATTGTATGATTTTGTTTTTATCTCCTTTGATCTAAATTTAGCTTAACTCTATATTTGATCCATCCAAATTAATGAAGGATTTTCATGAATGGTGTAGCCCTTTGACACAGTTCCTCAGTTTCTGGTTTAATATTAATGAAATATCAATGCTCTATAACTCATTAGGGAAAAGTGGTACTGTGGTTTCTCTTCTGAGCTGAGCTTGCTAAACTGGATTTTAATGTTGTCTTGCTGTAGACTGTAGTAGCTTGGGTCTAATGAGTATGTGCTTTGCAGGGACAGTGCAGGTTAAACGGAAAGCCATTGTACATCCTTGTGGAGCCCCGCAAGTAGACAATTGTTGTCATGGTATTATTCTAAACCTCTTTTGATTCTCAAGTTTGATAAAGAATTTTGGTCCCATGCATTTAAAGAATGTGTAAATTTATGATGTTAGATGGCAGTGTATGACTTGTCAGTCTGGATGGTTTTACGTGGCATTATATTAGCTGCATATGAATTGATGAATCTACTCAGTATTGGTAAATCTACTACTATACTAGATGATATATGTGCTATGCAACAGTGGGGTCATTGCACCAAGAAAGGTGAAGGAATGTGAGAATTTTGTGCATGTATGCACGCTCGTGTGGTTGTGGGGGAACTTTTCTGTAAATGGTTAAGAGTAGTTAAAAAAACGCAATTGAAGTGGGTCGAGGCTATCGAAAATGTCTTGCTCTATATACAAAATGTCAATAAATAATTTTTTGAACCAACAAGACACGTAGAAGAATAAAGATGCCCATTAGTTTTCTTGTTGGTTCTTAGATATTTTCTATATACAACATGAATTATTAATCTAACAGTTCTCGGAAAATTCTAAGTAAAATATGGTGGCTCTTTATATTGAAACATGCTTTGTCGGTTCCCCTAAGCATTATCCAGGTCATCCTCGCATCTGATAACTGAATTCATGCTTACAAATCATGAGGGTTATAAAGCTTTGTCTAGGGCTACTGTGAATGTAAGCCACTTGTGGAATTCTGATCAACTTAATTATTTAAGAAAAGTAGTCCAATTTTATTGTCGTAAAAATAATTTACAAAATATTCTAGATATTGCAAAAAAATTCCAGATTATTCAAAACATTTACTATGGATTATTCTTGAATGGTAACATTGGCTTCTTTTTTCAATATATGTTTCTTCTCCCATGCAGAATCGATCTTCCAAGTCTTTCCTTTTTATTCCTTATCCTTTATTGAATTAGTGCCTTCTTGCTCTAGTCTCATGCTGTTTTCATGATATTTATTATTAAATCAAACATAATTTCTTTAGTGGGAATTGAGAGCGTATGGTATATTCTACATCCTATAGAAATTGATTGAGAAATTATAAAAAAACCATTCAAGATTTACTTGTAGCCTGAGCTTTATATGAGGTGAAAGCCTCTTATGGTCTCTATAATGATTATGGGAAAACTTACAGTTGAGGTATGCGTCTTTCTTTATTCTTTTGTATGTATTTTTTGTTTGGAAACTATGAAGCTCAACTTCATTGTTTCTACTACATCGAGATGGTCTTAACATTGAACCATGTGATCCATAACCATTCCTTGCTTCCATCAAGTAGAACTATCGTGGGTTTTGTACTTAAGAGTAGGCCATGAAATAGTTTGTGAACATGTAAACCAAATGCAAGCTATGCTTCCAGAGCTTTTCTGCTCATTGAGCTACTTGGTGTTACCATGGGAAGGATGAATGGTGTTAACTGTGTTGCTTTGGTCCTGTCTCAGTGGGAACCAATTTATCCATGCATGCGGTATTGAACAAGCTCCCTCCCTTCTGTGTCAACCAATCTAAAATTGTCGGTCTTAAAACAACACCCTAACCCCTGGCATCTTATTAGTACCAAACCCTGGCTTTTTCACCATTGATTTCTTAACGACAACCCTACTTACTAACATCTTGAACTTGTATGAAACATAAAAGGTGGATGGTTTTGTAGTTGCTACTTTGGGTACAAGTTGCTTATATCATTTTTGACATGCATGTCTTGTGGTTTTTCCAGTGACAAGAGGCTCAGTCATTTGAAGTAATCACCTATTACTGGGATTGTGGGCTGTGGTGCCCTGCAAGCAAAGCTCAGTTCCCCTTGTGGATTCATCTTCTCAATGAGGCATGCTCTCACAAAGCTCCATTTGTGCAATTTTCTGGTTCTTGAGTCAAGTCAGTCTAGTGAAGAATCCTCTCCTTTTGTAGGCGCTTGTGCCTTTTCTTCTTTTCTTTTCCCTTTTTTTTCCTTCTTTTATTGTAGTTTTAATCAGAAATGGGGATGAAATGGCTGTGAAGCAGTGGGCGGGCAGCAATTGCCTATATTCAATTTGTTAAATTTGTACCCAACTCTGAATTTTCAAGAATGTATTGATTGTGTATGCCTATTCCACCACCATCTCAAACCTGCTTTAGTCTTCTCTGTTGCCTCTCATGGACTTCATGAGATTTGGAAGGATCTGTATTGAAAAGCAATCCCACATTAAACCTCTGCCACATGGGTCTTTGGCTCTGCAACTGCTCAGGTGGAGCATGAGGGTTTTCGGGATACTGGATTTGTAACCGCCGCTCAAGTAGATTGGAAGCTTTCGCTTCTGTAATCATCATTGTTGGAAGTATTTGAATCATGTTTCTTCAAGAAAAAAGAAAAGAAAAGAAAGAAATTAATGCTTTTCGCAATTTTCGTATAAACTTACCTAAAAAGCACAATAATTTTTAAGAATTATTTAAACAAAATCATGCGAGTCTTTTTTTCAAAATTTGAAAATTCTAATAACCGTTGTTTCCAAGATAAGAGGTGAGCCCCATTTTTTTTTTTAAAATAAAATTTTATATTTTATATTTTATATTTTAAAATCAAAACAAAATAAGCCCAAGAATCAAATTATTTAAAAAAAAAACATTAAAAGTTGGTTTGGCTCATGTTTTAGATGTTTCCTAAAACTTTATTTGATAGTGATTCAAACACATTTTAAAAGTCCATTAGATAATAACGGTAAAAAACACTTCTTACCTTTTAAGCAAAGCGTGCTTGACAGTGATTTTAGGAAGTAATTTTAAATTTCTAATAATTGAATGATGAAAATTTTCAAGTATTAAAGTATATTTGGTATATTGGTAGTGATTTTATGAAGTATTTATAAAATTTTTAATATTTAAATTTTTTTATCTTTTAAGTATAAAATTTGTAAAAACATTTTCTAAAATTATTATTAAACATACTTTTAAAAATATTAAAAGTGTTTCCTAGAATCATTGTCTAACATATTCTTACTTCTACTTACAAATGTTAGAAAACATTAGAAGTGTTTTCTAAAAACTCTTCTTACTTTTAAGTATTACTACTTTAAGGTGTTAGAAAATTTAGAAGCACTTTTTAAAATCTACGATAACATAAAACTTAATTTAAAAAAAAAACAGTTTAATAAAGTTTGAGGGAAAATACAATAAAGAAAAAATAGAAAATAGAGAAAAAAAAAAATAAATTTAAAACCAATAAATTATTTTTATATATACATATTTTCTCTAATAAAATTAAATATGTGAAAATTAATTTTTTAATATATTTTTTTCTTTCCTTTAATACTTTTTGACAATCAAACATAATATTAAAATAAAAGAAATTTAAATTCAACAATTTTTTTATATCAATTAACTAAAATAATTTTGATCATAAAAGTTTTTATTGAGTTTGAAAAAGAGTTGTTGATGAAGTTTCAAAAATATCGAAGGGTTTCTTGTCACCTAATTTTTTCATTTCTATTTTTAGGAAAATATCTCGATCCAAATTTGATTTCTCTGTTAAAAAAAGGCAAAAAAACGAAAAAAAAAAAAAAATAGCAATCCACATGGCCCACAGGAGGCGTGGGTCCCAATGAGGTGTCGGACGGGTTTAAGCACCGTCAGAAAATGATGGTATAAAAACTAAAAAGGAAAACAGAGGGCGAGAAATGTCTGTCCCTTTTGGAAGTCGCAGTGAAAGTGTGAAGTGAGATAGCAGAGACACAACAGAGCAAAAATGTCTGCGGCCGTCTGCGGCAGCAAGAGATCATTCATGGACGACATCGAAACGACGCCGCCTCAGGCTTCCAAGAAGCTTCGCTGTTCTTCCAACTCTCCTCCCCGATGCTCACCACCCTCTGCTCCCCTTCGTCAACTCGCTGCTACCTTTCCTCTCCTCGACTTCCAGGTTTTGTTTTTCTTTCTCAGATACGATGTAGTATTCATTTCGTTTTCTGTTTTTATTTCTCCTGATATCTGTTTGGTCTCTGAGAAAATTTTGAATTGACTGATGCGAGTGTTTGTTTGTTTTGATTGGAAACGGGAATTAAGGTTCGGAATTCCGCAACCGAACGGAGGATTTTTTTTCGGTTTTTTTTTTTTCATCATTTTAAAAAATGGCATTGTGATTGTGATTGTGATTGTTCTTTTGATGTTAGGAGATTGGGATTATGTCGTGTAGCGATTGTGGTCTTTGGAGGATTGTTTTTTTGTGTTTCTTTTTCTCTCTTGGAATGCTACATATATTGATTTTGGTTTGGGTTTTATTTCTTCTGTTGGAATTGGGTTGGTTTCGTCTGTTTGATTGGTGAGAAAATTTTGAATTATTGAGGTGGGCTTTTATCAGAAAATTGATACTGTTACCCTGCTATGTTACTAAGTGATGGTAATCCTTAGAAGATAGTTTTGTGTTTTTTCTCTTAGTTATAGAAAGTCTGGTTCTTTGTTTTCACAATGGTGACGTAGGAATGATCTGCTTTGTGAATTGTACTAGATGAATTGGGCATGGATATTTCTGCACAAAATGGATATGTTTGTTGAGAATGGATCTACTTGAAGTCATTTAGAAGCCTTACCCTTGATACCGAATTTGTCATTTTAATTAAGCTCTTAACATGCATCCATGGTGGACAGAATCTTGTTCTTTCTTGGGGAAAGGGAATCTTCCTTGCTTTGGTTGGAACATAAGAAAATTGTTCTAGATAGGACTCTTATGTATCTTTTTTGAGTGAGAAATGGAAAACTTTCTTGACAACAAGAGTGAGAGAATTATGTTTGGGGAAAGGATGAGATAAAGCTTTTATGTGGAAACTCCGCGAATCGGGGAGAAAAATCTAAGTTGGTTGGATCCTAGGTATAGTTAAATTCACTAGAAGTTATGAATGTGGGTGTTTACAAGATACCAAATCTGGAACTTTCGATAAAATTCAGATGTTGACTTGATTTTTCCACACCAGACCTCCATGCCGTATATTACACGCGCCATTGTCACTTTTCCAATGCTTCTTTGTAGTTCTTGAACTCCAGGATCCGAATCCATAAACTGAACACTCCATATGAGCAAATACTTTTCATAAGCTACATTCTTTGCAAGTACCCGATCTATTTTCTAAATCTGTGAAAATTTTCCATGAGAAGAACTTTAGACAACATAAATATTAATTGAGAAAACAGGTGATATTCTAAATGGGGTAAAACTTTTTAGATCAATTTGTACACTTAATGGAAAGCTATGTGTGGACCTGATTGATCAAAGGTGTGTTTTCTACCTCAATCAATTGAGGTGGAACTCAATCCATTGAGGCTGAGCTGCCAACCTGGTTGATTGGCTTGTGTTGCAATCCTTGGCACCTTTAATCTGTAAGGCTGAAATACTGTTTTTGGGTTTAAAAACATTAGAAAATATCCAATTGAAGGCAAAAACTTCTCTTTTTTCTGAAAAGATCTATTAAGTTGGCTCATGCTCGCAGGAAGACACTGCCTTCAAGCAAGTCGATTTAGTAAACTCTCCACTGCCTCTAATTTCTTTGTTCAGGATTGGAGGGAGATCTTTCTTGGTAATTGACATTTTTAATGGAATTGCCAATATCATGACTTGGACTCAGAATCCTGACACTTGATTATATTGTTTTCTGTTTTGTTTGAAGTTTCTAGTGTTACATTGCTTTGAAATATTTGTATTTTTTTTATTCCTTTTGCACATTGATTGATAGCCTAATAGACAGAATATTATTTTCTTGCACAGTTGTTGAGATAATTTGTAGCTATCTCTTTGCTACTGTGACTAATTATCATTTAATTGTATTACTTTTCAGGTTCTTGAAAGAGCACTGGCAGAATGTGACAATGACCTAGATTCTGCCATGAAGAGCCTGCATGAGCATCATTCAAGATATATGGAGAAAAGAATAGGTTCAGTTGAAGGGACCTTTGCTGCAAACATGGGTAAAGGTATACTCTTATTCTCTATAAGAGACTTGTCTATTCTTTTAGAAAAGAGCAAGCTGAGATCTATCTTGTTTGCTCGGCTGGATTTTGATGTTTAGGTCTAGGTTTTCCAAAGTATCTAGAAGCTGCATTGATTATCTGGTACAAATGTTTTTTATGCTTTGGTTTCACTTGTTACTATGCAGTTGATCCTCTAATAATTGATATTTATGAAACAGTATTCTCTAATGGCTTGTAATTCTTTTGAGGAATTAACTTGGTTCTCGGGTGGATTATTAATAATCCTGTTACCCAATAATTAATGTTTTCTTAAGAAATTCTTGTACATTAATTCTTAGACTGGAAATATGTAAAAAAAAAATATTTACCTTATCATGTATGAGATGAGTAGCTGTGAATGAAAACCTCAAGCAATTAGATCCAATGGATAAGCTATTGATTTTTGCCAACATTTCAATAAACGACAATTTAAAAGACATCATACATGCAAATCATTCACTTTTCACACTCTTTTCTTGGAGTGTTGATCTCATTATCTTGTAGGCTAAGTTCATAACAAGGAATCATATGCTTCAAAAATGAGGTCTCAAATAACGTAAAAAAATTGGTTTCCGACTCATGATATTCAATTGTTTTAGGAATTTCCAAGTCCTCATGGACTTTTAGTATATGGGAGCGAAATATTTATTTTTCTTCCCTTTATATGATCCTAATAGACCCTTTCCTTTTTACAATCTTCTTGTTTACTTTATGGGTCTATCTCATCACGTCTCTTTCTCTCATAGACACCCCATCAAAACCTTTTCTTGACCTTGGAATAGGTTGATGTCTAATTTTCCTTATTAGAAATATAATTGATAAGATGTATATGACTCATGTTTTTGTGCAAGTTGTCTAATTGTGAGGAAGTTTTTTGCTGATGAAAGTTGAAGAATTTTTTTTTAATATTTAATAAATTCTTTTTAACTATAAATTTTCTCGTCCATGACTATTCCTTGTTAGAAAATAAGTACTATAGTAGGAAACTCCCATTTTGTATGTTTTCTAATGAATTTTTTTATATTCTTTCAGGGGCCTAAACCTTTGTATGACACATTTCATTTAGATAAAAATTTTCTTACTTAAACATAAGAGATTCAGATGAAAGTTTACAAATTTGAATATCTTGAGTCCTTTCCATATATATCCTTGATGCATACTTTTATTGCATATAAATTTCATTCTTTATAGTATCATGCAAAATCTAAAGATTTTGAGCTATAAATTTCATGTGACATACTTTATTCTGAGCTCAATCCTCTTTAATATAAGCTGATACATTCCAAATAATGAATTGTCATTCTGATCATTAAGATGGGATAGGTTGTTGTTTTGGACCTTCAGTCATCGTCAATTCAATGTACGCATGTTTGGGGATGTGTTCCTCATAACCTTATACTACTTTACCTAACATAGTCATTATCAGTAAAAACTAAACTATTCTTATAAGCTGTTTTATGAGCTAGCTGCTTGAAACTGCATTCTCTTTCTATGGTTGGTTTCACCTGAGGGCAGGACTCTAACAGCTGCATTTATAATTGGCAGGTAGCATAACTGCTGATGGAACTGCTTTTTCAAACAACCCTGTGGATGGTGGAGAATGGGTGGAATTATTTGTAAGGGAAATGATGAATGCTGCAAATGTAGATGACGCCAGAGCCCGTGCAACAAGAGCACTCAATGGTTTGGAGAAATCCATCAGTGCAAGATCTGATGCTGAGGTAGCACGGACATTTTACAAGGTGGGTATTTATTTGTTTAGGCAAATATGCTTGAATATTCTGCATGCCAGTGGGACTAGGCTGCAGAAGTTCGGAAAATAAATTCCACAAAAAATGAGTTACTGGGGACACATATCTAATAGAGATTCTGACAAAGTTGACATTTTTTTTTGAAATTATGATCTTTAAATCATGTAAACCATGACAAAATGTGTCAGTGCATAAAGTGTCTGCCAGAATGGATTCATCTTCCTGTGTTCATCGAAGTGGGAAAAAGATTCTGAAGTTAAAGAGTGCAGTTCTGAAATAGTTGGCTATTGCAATGATTCAGTTTGTGCCTTGAGGAGAAAAAGGTAATGGGAAACAGTAGAGGTGCCTAAGCATGCATTCTTTGCGAAGTTTTATCTAGTGGGAAGAGAAAAAAAGCAGAATGTGCTTGTTTTTTGGAATCATCTAGCATTTTTAAGCTGGAAGATTGTTTTGAAAATTGCGTGGAAGTTAGATTTTTCTGTTCTTCTTTACAGATGCTACAATGCTTAATCACAAACTGTCCTTCTGGAGCCTTGTCTAGTTACACTTTTTATTTTCAGGAAAATATAATGCTAAAGGAACAACTTGAAGTACTAATGCGGGAAAATACTATTCTCAAACGTGGTGTGGCTATCCAGCATGAACGCCAGAGAGAGTATGATGATAGGAACAGAGAGTTGCAGATGTTGAAGCATTTGGTCCCTCAATATCAGGAGCAGCTGAGAACCCTAGAGGTGAACATCAAAACCCCCACAATTCACAGGAACTTAACACAAAAATATTTAAATGTGTTAGCATCACAGAACTTGTCTTTTATCAATTAAAAGGTTCTGGGAAGCTAATTTTACTTTACGGTTGTCATGCCAGGTGAAGAACTATACCTTGTCAATGCATCTGAGGCATATGCAGCAAAGCAGCTCTGTCACCGGTCGCTTCAATCCTGATATCTTTTGAGAAAGAGATGGAAGGTAGTACATGATAGAAAACTCAACTCAAATTTCTGGGCTCATTCATGGTGTTTGCTCAGGGACCTGTTTGTTGTCTTTTTCATGGCCCATTTGGTCATGTTGTTGTCTGGCTGTCGTTGTAAGCAAATTATGGAGTTAGTTTCAGCTCTGCTAATAGAAGATTTTGAAGTGATTTTAAATTTTAATGGCATTCTCATTTTGTGAGAAGATTTTGCACTAATTTCAATTTCTTACTATATATATCATATACGATCTTTGAGGGCTTGTTGCTGTGTCCTTCCTCTCATGCTTTGGTTCTTAATCATAATGATTCCTATAAAATGCTCTTTATCTGTTATTTATGTTTATAATAGAATTTGTAATCCACCTTTGTCAATGTCATCTGTTAAGGGTGTTTTTGCTAGGCTGGGTTGGGCTTGGAAAGCAATATATGACATCAAATTAGTTTATTTATTTATTTTTTATTTTATTTTTTTAAAATTGTGATATTGTGATGATTGGTGTTATGAAAGCTGTTTTAATCTTTGTTTTCATGGTGGAAGTCCCTAAGGAGACTTTGAAAATAGTTTTATGATGTTTTTTAGAATAAAAATTTGTTTAAGAACTTGAAATGTTTGCAACCTATTTGACGTGCTTTCAAATATATATATTTTTAAAATAATTTTTATCAATTATGCAAAAGCCGTTGTAAAAAAAATTAACAAATATGTTTTCAAATATGAAAAAATGTTTTTTATTTTAAAACCATTTTTAAAAAACAATTCTCAAACATGGTCTTTGGTTTTTGGTTTGAGAATTATTGAGTTGATTAATGTGGAGTAGGGAAGGGTGAAAAGTGTATGCATGGATGAATATTATAAAAATGGTGATCCTTTTTTTTTTTTTTGTAATTTTTCCTCCAACAAAACAAAATAACTTCAACACGTATATTATTTGCTTCTTTTATTATTTTTTGTTTTTTAGTTTTCCTTATATTTTTATAACTTTTGATCCATTTTTGTCTCGATATTTTTATCAAGATTTTTATCGATGTTTTTCAATATATCCATAAAATTCAAGTAATGATATATCTATAAAAACTGATATTTTCATTATTGTATCAAAATGATATATAAAAAAGTGTAATGTTTTATTTTAGAATTTGAAAAAACACTTAATATTAAAATGATTTACTTTGTATTGAGAGATGATATATGTATAATTATTTTTTATTTTTAAAATATTTATAATTTTATTTGCAAATTTTATTTTTATATTTAATTATTATATAGAACTTATGATTTTTTTTAAATTTTAATAATAAATTAAAACAATTGGAAATACCATAATTAAAATAGATTAATTTATTATACTTAATTAATTTATTAAAATTTTATTTTTACGAAAATGTTAAATATTTAGTATATAGGAAAAGAAACGAAGAATGCTCTGTATCGCACAAAAAGGAGTTGGGTTTGGGCCCTTACCTTCATTTTTGAGTTTTGACCGAGGGAAAATAAGGTTTGGACGCCATAGACTTTGAGTAATTGTGTGGACAAATCGATAAAATATCCCAATAAATGAGAAAAAAAAATTCCTATTATATATTGTCAACTTTCCACTATATTTTCATCACTATTTTGATATATCATCACGGTATAAAAGTTTTAAAGATATTATTAATACTCAAAAACATGAAAAAACTATTTGTTTATTATTATTATTAATATTTATTTTTATTTTTTTATAACCGTGGATGTTTGGACCAGCTTACGTGTACCTCAACTAATTCCACGAAATCCTGAAATTAATGATGGGATAAATCCTTCAATGGCCATGAGGGGACTCGAACTGATGTACATTATGCATTTTTTATTATTAATTATATGGATTACCTCAAATGGAAAAAAAAAAAAAAAAAAAACTTCCTTCTTCTTCAAGCGGTGTTGGATATTGTGATAGGTGTATAATAGTTTTTGTATGAAGTCATATACAAATTAAGAATAAAGAAATTGATTTTTTTAATTGAGAATTTATATTTGGATTCACCTTATTACTTCACACATCCACCGTTTTACACATCTACTCTAAAACATTACTCTCATTAATACATTTGTATAAATTTTTTTGGTATACCTAAAATATCCTTTTCATTATTCACTTGGACACCTACCTTGTCTTGAATTTTTTCTTCTCAATAGGTAAAATCCTTTTTTGGAAGTTGTTTGTTAATAAAAAAAATATTTGAAATAATTTAAGGTTTAAGAAATGAGATTTTTTTTTTATTTAAAAGAAGAGATATGAAAAGAAGAAAAAAAAAACCCGGTTTTGCGAGTGTCCAAAACTTGTAAGGACTAAGCACTAAAAGTGTGTTTGGGAGTATGGTTTTAGACAATGTTAAGTGTATTTTGGTTATTTTATTAAAGGTCATTTTTTTATCTTAAATGTTATTATTATTATTTTTTAACCTTTTGCTAAAAATAAGTTACTTTCAGATAATTTATTTTTAACTTTTTATTGACTTATTACTTTTAAAATTTTTTTTTTATTGAATATAAAAAATTAAAATATTTAATTTTTTTTAATTGTAAAAGTAATAAATGGATTTTCCTTTAATTTTTAATACTTAATAAAATAAAATACATAAAAAATAAACAACTTAATACATAACACTGTTTAATACTATTTAATATTAAGTTCAATTTAAAATTAAGTTTAAAAAAACAACATCTTAAAGGAATTTTAATTCAGACATATGTATATAAATATTTGGTGGATACAGAAATAATCACTCTTTTTAATTATATCAATTTTTTCCTTATATTTCTTTCTTTATTTCATTGTCATTTTATTTTTCTTATGCCTTTTTGAAACTTCTTTTTTTTTATAACATCTAATATAATTTAATATTCTAGTAATTAATTTTTTATAGCTCAAAAAAGTAATACTAAGAATTTACATTCGAAAAACCCTAATTCTTCATCAATTAGCTTAACTTGAATTCAAATTAGAAGTCAACCAAGCTATTAAAATATAACTAGTAGTCAATGAAAGACATCAATTTCAAAATAAAATTAACTTAAAGGGAAGTCCAAAATTAATTTATGAATGCATAGCCCATGGCTTCTAATTTATTTCATTTATTGCTCATTATAACTCATCCCAAACAAAGAGTCACACTCATCTCCACCATTTCTCTAAGATGCATATTCATGGCCTTCTCTCCTCATGTGCATAAATCTCATCAGTGTTTGGGGCTGCATATATTGGAAGTGCAGTTCTCCACACAACTTTCCATTCTCTCTGAATCTGCAACTCAAATCACACATAAACATAGATAGATAGATGAGAGAGAGGGAAAGAGAGGGAGAGAGAGAGAGGGAAAGAGAGGGAGAGAGAGAGGGAGAGAGAGAGAGAAAGAGAGGGAGAGAGAGAGAGGGAAAGAGAGAGAGAGAGAGAGAGAGAGAGAGAGAGGGAGAGAGAGAGATACCATTGCTAAGCTCAGCACATTCATTCATGGAACACCCAAGGCTGCAGTAGTAAAGTGGATTAGAAGCAGGCCTAAATACACACTGCTTCAAACACTTGAAGGCACAAGAGAAGAGCTTCTTGGAGTTCACCATGCATTTCAAGAAGCATGGGCCATAGCAACTCTCCCAGCTGGCTGTTGCATGCCCTGCAAACACCACCATCACCACCATTGCCATTATGCCTACTCTCCTCACACCTCTGATCACCTCCATCTCTCTCAGATTGTCTTCTGCTTTGAGGCCACCCCATGGCCCAAGGACACTATTTATAGGGCAAATGCCCTACAAAAGCAATTAACTCCACTGCTAAGAGATAAGAACAATGTGGATATTATCCAATGCCATGAACTGTTTTTTATTTTCCAAATTAAAGAAAATGTGGGTTGAATTGATTATCTGCAATCCAAAAAATATCATAAGATATGATTTGTTGTGAATGCAGTTTTGGTTGAGTTTCGACTGCTGTAATTGAAGTTTCTAAATGAAGGATTATGGAGCAGTAAATGTGTGTCATCTATGAGTTGGAAAGAAAGATATATCTGAAGTATTAAAGGCAGAAAATCAAAATGTATTTTTGAAAAATCTATATGATGATTATTATTTTTAAAATTGGTCTATTTTCAGGAAATGTGTGGTTTGCTAATAAATTTATTTCTTTTGAAACAAATTAATTAATGTTTTCCTCTTTTTTCTTTTCTTTTTTTTTTTTTTGAAAATTTTGAAAGTAAAGTACAACTTTAATTTGTACAACCCAATTTGTGTTTATATTTAATATAATATAACAATAAAATAATATTATTTAATTTTCTTGGTCATTTAAGATCTTTTTAATCTTTTAAAATTTTCAATTACGAAGAAATTAATAATTTAAGAAATGTCTATTTGTATCCTTCAGACATTGATATTAAGTTGTCATACCAATGTATTAACATCATTAATTTAATGCATTGAAATTATTTAATGATTTATCTATATATAGATATAAACTACATGAGTCAGTATCGATATTTTATGACAAAAGTAATAACGTTTGAGATAACTTTTAATACTTGACATCAACAAATCATACAATATATTAACATCATCAACTTGATGCATTGAAATAAATAACATATAAAAATTAAGATAAAAACACAATGAAAAAGAAAAAAAAATTATATAATTTTTAAAAATATTTTATTATAAAAAACTAAAGATGATTAAGCATTTTGCATTATTTTCTAATTCTTCTAGATAATCCAAATAAAAAATTAGATATTCCAACTTCCTTAAACTCAATACAAAAACATGACTTATTAATTTAAAATTAAAAAATATTATTACATAATTATGTAACCTTTTTTTAATAAAATAAATGTAAAAATTATAGTAAAAAATTTCACCCACTTTAAGGCATTTTAAATGTCCTCAAAAATTTGACTCACTTTTAGTTGAAGGATATTATGGAATTTTAGTCTATTATTTTGCTAAATGGTCTTTCATCTTTTATCTTATTCTCTACAAGAATTATCAAAATAAGTGACAATTTTGGGTCATTATTGTTACTAGCCCACTTTATTTGATAATTTTTTCCTTTGACTTATAATATTTTGTTAACAATAATCTTATAAAAAACATTGTTATGTAAATTAGTGTTTGAATATAATTTTTTTTAAAATTCTTTTCTTATTGTCTTTCACAAATGTATTATATATGTTTTTTTTTTTGGGGAAAGAAGTACCATTGAAAACAAATGATCAAAGAACTTATTCAAAACTTTAAATATACTTCACTCATTTTAATTTTTGGGGTGTTTTAAAGTTTATCTCAGATTTTAAACTGTACACTTGTCCCCCAAAATTGTTAAAAAAAAATAATACTTTGCCCCTAAATTTATTAAAAAGTCAACAAGCAATTTATTAAATAAAGAAACAAGAATAAAATGCAATGAAATATTTGTTATTTAAATTTGAAGTTACTACACTTCATAGTTACATGCAAAAACTACGATAATCATGTTAACGTCTCTTTAAAATAAAAAATAAAAACCGGTGCCTATCATATTTTGGAAGTGTTTGGAAAATTTTACTTCAAACTTATTGATTCCACCTAAGTTTGAATTAGTGTTCGAATCAGAGTGCAAAAAAAAATCATTCCTTTTATAATTTTATAGAAAGTTTGTAATTAAAGGTAAAATATCGTTTGTTAACAAATTTAGGGGCAAAGTGTTAGGTTTTTAATGTAAAAGAGTAAAGTATAAAACATAGTTGATGGGATAAAGTATATTTAACCATTTTTGAAATTTTATTAACATCTATTTTATTTTATTTTTGTAAAGAAATAGGAGCTTGGACAAGGATTATTGGGACCCATAGGAAAATAATGGTTCTCTTAGAATTTAATTATAAAGTTGACTCAACAATCCACTAAAGTCAACTACATTGTAGTATCCTATGAAATTAGAATGAGCAAACTTTCGATCCATGACCTACTATTCATTGCGTGCAAACTCCCAATAAACCGGTATCCGTAATATAATAAGATAGTGTTATCACTTATCAAGATTACTTTTCTAATCCTTAAATTACAAATCTCACTTATTATGTAATCAAATGATATTCTCTAGTTC